>PVHY01004873.1:0-89020 GCA_004024945.1 Uropsilus gracilis
CCCCCCCCCCCCCCCCCCCCCCAACCCCCGTGCAGGATCCGGTCACCTGCTTACCTGAGGGAGCTGAAAGCAGTGCTTCACACAGCACATGGTACCTAATTACATTCGGAGAAGCTTGCTTGGTGGGGCCCCGGGCCCAGCGCTCCTTGCTCACGCATGCATCTGCTTCCTCGCCTGGTCAACGAGCTGCACTGCTGACGCCCTGGGGGTTGTTGCTGAGGTCTCATGGGGAATCAGGAAAGTTCCCTTTTGTCAAGAAACTCTTGACGTGGTCATGTTGTTGGATGTGGAAATCGCTTTTGGTTTGGCTTTGGCCTCAGTTTACCAGCTGACCTGTTCCAGTCTCGAAACCAGAGACCGTGGCTTCTAATTTAAAAATATATATATATTTTTTAATTATGAAAATATTAAATCATTAAATGTATTAAAATTATTATCATTTAAATTAATATTCATTTTCTTACATCATGGCTACATTTTTGTACAGTATTTGTTTGCTCCTCTGGGGGCGTGACCCCCATAGCTCACTCTCCATCACAGCACCGGTGATCCATCACCACGGTCCCTTCGACTGTTCCCTCCACTGTTTTCATCCTTCTCCACCTTCCCCTGCCTCCTGTCAGGGCAGTGATAACACATGTGAAGGAGGCTTAGGAATCACGCATGACTAGGAACCTTTTTATTAAAGTCCTTTTGTTATGTGGACAGTGACTATTTTGCTTTTTTGCTACCTACCTTTATCTAAAATCCTTTTTTTGTCAAGTATGAGTCATAGGCACCTGACTCTTTAAGAGTTGATGTGAAATAATTCACAGCTCCTAGTAGGGGCTCGCTGAGAGTGTTATCTGTTGTCTGTTTCTCTTTCCAGGGATGTGGGGAGTTTGAGGAGACATATACAAGAGGCTGTTATTTCTTTTGAAATTGTCACTCCAGTGCCTGCTCTACCAGAGTAGCTATTTAAGAATCCCCATGTTTGAATGGCATCTCCTGAAGTTCTCTCAGTGTGGTCTTGTTTGGAGGTAGGGTCTAGATAATCAAGGCCAATGAGGCCATTAGGGTGGGCCTGCACCTAAAATGGGCACAGTTCTCCCAAGAGGGGACATTTGGACACAGTCCCCCATACAGAGCCAGTGCCTGCGAAGATGGGACACTCGGCCTCAAGCCAACATGGCCAGGAAGCACCAGAGACCAGCGCAGAGGTTGGGACCAAAGTCTTCATGATCTTCAGAAGCAATCAACCTGGGTGAAAAATGAGGCTTGAACTTCTGGGCACCGGAATCGTGAGAACATCCATCTCTGCTGTTTCCGCCACCCACAGAAAAGAAAAAAGGTGAGAAGGTTTATGAGCTTTTCATGAGAAATAATTGCTACAAACAAAAGCAGATGAGGAGCTAGGGACTATCTTCCCAGATAAAACCCTTCTTCCAGAGATGACTTGGAGATGGTACCAGAAAAGAAAGGAAGGAAGCCCTCAGGCCCTACACACTGGCGTTTCTCTGCAAGTTCTTCCTGTGGCATCTGCGTGTTAAGGTGGGAGGAGGCTAAGATGGGGGTTTTCTGCTGCTGTGGGAGGTCAAGTGATGGCCCCATTTTATTTTATTTTTTTTACTGAAATATATTTTATTATTACATTTATTTATTTTATTTGACATCATTATCTACCTGGGGCTTCTCCCACCACCTTATCACCTATGAATGTCATCTTAATCTTTCACCCCCATCCCCCCTCCCACTCATGTTCTAAGCTTCAATTTTGCTGAAAGTTAGTTTTAGATTTATCTTGTCTGTTTGCTTTTCCTTTCTCCCTCCTATTAGTGAAACCATCCTCTATTTCTCTTTTCCTTTCTGGTATATTTCTACTAGCATGATTCCTTCTAGACCCATCCATGTTGCCATGAATGCCACATTTTATAGGCGAGGGGAGCTCAGGAGCGTGGAGCAGGTGATCCAAGGCGACAAAACCAGAGCTGAGTGCAAAGAGATGCCTTGGCATGCTGGGAAGCTCCCTCCCCTCCTGGCAAAGTCTTTGAAGTTCTGCAATGGATATTTTCATGACTCATCACCATTCTCCCCATCAGAGCCAGAGCTGGAATTTAATTGTGTGGTAGTGTAGACAGACTAACACAGGGAAACATTGATCTTTTCCTCACTTGACTTTCTGGCGACATTATTCTACTGGATGCCAAGCTATGCACACACATATTTTGGAAACCTCTAGCCGTAGGGATAAGTGAGAGCCATTTTTTTTAGATGCACCTGAATTGGTATACAGTAACTGATTAATAACCTTAAGCATGGAAATGTCAGTCCTAGCGCATAAATATTAGCCAGCAGACCTCAATTTGTTTTGGAGAAGGATCAGCAGTCACACAGAAGGCGGGGGAAAGACCTCTGACACAGAAAATCCCCCTCTAAATATCAAGATCTATTTAAACAAGACATTTGGAAACACGGGCAGACTAATTAATAATCCATTATGTAAGTAGCATTTGCTGATTTTAATTACTGGGAGCCTCAGTTGGGTCTCTTCCACCGTGCAGTGCTCAGGCCTGTTTGTCAGGTATTGGTTTGCAGTTGACATTCTTAGAAATGCTGGTACCTGCGTGACTCTGCTTGGAGAGCGAGGGAGGGCCAGACACTGTCTCGGCATGCCTGGGGCTGAGGTGAGACCCCGACACCTCTTGCTTCTGCTCAAAACCCTTCACGCCTGGCTTTTGCTTTCAGAGAAGAGCTCAGGCC
The DNA here is from genome assembly GCA_004024945.1 of Uropsilus gracilis. NCBI lineage: Eukaryota > Metazoa > Chordata > Mammalia > Eulipotyphla > Talpidae > Uropsilus > Uropsilus gracilis. The sequence goes on from PVHY01004873.1 coordinate 2,740, forward strand.
TGTCTCTCGTCACTAATCCTTCACAACAGGCCTTCCTCCTGGCTCTGGGGACACGTCTGCTGCCTCCCCCTGCTGTTCCCAACACCTTGGCTTTGACAGACCCTTGAGTTCTCAGGATGTTTCGTGTTCCCACTTGCCCTCAGGATTTTGCCCAAGCGGCGTCTGTGCAAAACCCTCCTCTTACCTTGCCTGGCTGGAGGTGGTTCCACCTGCCTGGGTAACCTCTGACCTCTAGCTCCTGTTTCTGACACACCCAGCCATCCCTCCTGGGCCCCACCCATCCCCTCTCAACAGCCAAATCCCTCTGGGTTTCCCGCTGCACCTGGGAGCACAGCTACCTGGGAGGAGGAATTAATCCTCCTCCTCCTGCTTGGACAGGTCCTTCTGGGTCTCAGGAGAACAGAAGACCATGCCCCCGGGAAGTGGCTACATCGAAGAGTCAAGGAAAATGTCACTCAACCTTTCCGAGTCATCCACTGGCCTCTGCGCTACTGGGAGTGTTGGCTGAGGCGCGGCTTGGGAACCAGCCTCATAGTCACTCAGGATACTCGATGCTTTCCAGAGGCGGGGGCTGGGGTGGGAGGCATTACTGTTACTCTCTGGAGTATCAGATGGTGTTGTTGGGGGGGAGTCGAGTGAGGCTCTGTGGGAATCAGCCCTGTGAGGAAAACGCCCCACCCTTAGATGGATGCAGGCACCCTTGTGTTTGGAGGCTTTGCAGTGGAAGATGGGTATGTCTGTTTTCTTCCTCCTCCCTCCCTCCCCCCATTTATTTCTTGACCTGGTATTTTTGATGACCAGGGATGCAGTGGGAGTTTCTGCATTTCACTCCCAGACAAGTGACTTCCAAGGGGGCTGAAGCATGAGGACCAACACTGGTTCAGGACTTGTCTAGGAATGTCTTGCTGTGACTTGGGCCAAAAGGTGTGGACTTTGGAGACTGGGCTGCTGTGTGAGGGCGTGGTGTTTGGGGCAGAGCCAGAGTCAGGTGCTGGGGTGGGGGCAGGGAATTCACATACCTCCAAGTCCTGGTGGGAAGGGCCTTACAGGCTGCGGAAGGGGTCCTCTTCCCTGTGCTGGGTGAGCAGTCTGAGGTGTGACGATGTAAGCCATTCAGCTTAGAGCTTAGCATTTTCTTTTGTGTTCCAAGGCTCCTCAGTTATGGAGCAGGTACTTGAGATGCACAGTGGATCAACAGCAACAAAACCATAGTTTTACCCTATAAAAGGTTGTCACAGAGACTGCTCGGGGTCTCTCCTGCTGTCTTGGCTTGAGGAGCCTGGTGCACCTGCTTCTTGCCAAAACACCTGCTGCTTTGAACCTCAGCTGGAGTCCTTGCATCTTGTTGAGCAGCCGGCGAGTCATAACAATGTACAGGTGACAAGAATAGCTGCGCAGGAAATATAAGTCATTTTGCTTGCAGGTACCTTGAGTGATGGGGATAAACTAGATGGGCAAAGAAGATGGGGCGTTTGAACTGGGACAGGTCACAAGGGTAACTGTTCAGCGAAGACCCTGGGTTCCAGATAGAATAAAACAACAAATATGCAGATCAGAGGGGAACAAACTAGGCTGCTTCTGAGGCTGGGACCCCAATATGGGCAGTATAAAAATTTAGGCATTGATGCCATTAGATGTGTCTGAAAAAACACTAAGCTAGAAGAGGCCTACCAGGAAGGGTGCTTTTACTTCATTGCAAATTCCAGTTATGGACCTGGAAGAGAGAATGTATCACCTAGAGGGTGTGTAGAGAGAAATTGGAGCCTTTGGCTTTTAGGAGGAAGGAAAAGAGAGAGAAAACAAATCAAGGAGCAGAAACTAGGAAGACAGATTTTTAGGGAGAGGAGAGACATAAGAATGTCAGACAGGTAAAGAGTAGCCTGAGTGACCAGGCTGGGAAGAAGACTCCTGGAAGAGTGAGCTGGACATGGCAAGAAGCCATGGTGGCCAGTAGAGAGTGACCGGTGTGGAGAGTGTGGCACCACAGCAAGGCGGCATAGTGAGCTGGTACCTGGAGATAGCCAGGGATGTGGAAAGCTAATTTGGGATCAGCATTCTGTTGAAGCAGTTTGAAGAGCCTTAGAGAAGCAGAGCAGCTTGGAACACTGGAGAGAGAGGAAGCAAAGAGAAGACAATGGAGAAAGACTGGACTTTGCAGAGTGCCTGCCTCAGGTGTGGAAGGGCAAAGGGGCACCATCTTGGACATGTGTCTTTGGGACCTTTGGGACTGAGAATGGTGACTGGGGTAAGATAACTGCCACTTGTGGTTTAAGGAGTTTTTATTTTCCCTGTTAATATTCCCTTGTAAATAAAACCCTTTGTTAAACTGCATTTTGAGAGGCCACTGGTATGTGCAGGTGGTACAGACCTGAGGAAATCTGGATGGCAAAAGCCACATTTTGAATGCGACTTGTTGGCTGGTGGTTACTACCCCTTTAGACTTAATATCACTTTCAAGGCACAGATAAAACTTGAGGTTTTCAGCTGCAGAGTAAGGGAGGGAAGCCAGGGAGAGAGATTGGAGGGGCAGACCTGGATAGCCTGGATTTAAGGAGTTTTTGGTGAATGCTGCGCTACAGAATGGGATTGAATTTTTATATTTAAAAGTTGAAGAAAAAGAGACTTTGGGGCACAGAGACTTAGAAGTAGAATCTGAAAAACCAGTTCGGAGTCGAGTATTTGAGGCCAACTACAAAATAATTGTGCATTCTGGGGTTAGGGTCCTATCATAGGCACTGAGAGGAAGTGGTAGGCTTGGGGATGTGTGTGGGGACCAGGCAGGGGGGCCTACATCTCCTGTGTGGCTTTGTGGTCTGATTTCCAGGCAAACTTCACGCATGACATTGGAGACGTGTGGAGAGCAATGTAAGGAGCATCCTATGGGCCTTCCAAGGACCACCTGACCTGCCACTCTTCTCCTACACAGGCTCCCAGACAGCCATGGGCCTAGAGCTGGAGAGCAGAAATGCACAGAAATAGTTGCCAAGGGCACCCCTTTGAGGAAAACATCAAACAAACCACTTCTTTCCATGATATTGCAGAGGAAGGTGGTACCCCCTGTGGTCAGGTGGGCAGCGGGGTGGGAGGGAAGACAATCTACACATTGCACAATCACGCCGGTTGCCATATTGTTTAAGTGTCTCACTGGAATAAGACCAGGAGTAAGACTGGTGCTGAGTCATATTCGCTAACACATCCCAGTCCATGGCATAGAATAAGGCACCAAATGCCCCGCAAATGTTTGCCAAGTGAATGGAGAGTGGAATTGTTTTTTGGCTTTTTTGAGACTAGGTCTCATTATTTTTGCCTGTGGAACTGCAGGCTCCCGTTGCCCAGGGTACCATGGACTTAAACATTCCCCAGCCTCAGCCTCCCAGGTAGCTGGGATTACAAGCGTGCGCCACCACACCCAGCTATTTTTGGGGGACTAGGTCTCGCTACGTGCCCCCAGTGGGACTTGAACCACAATCCCTGGCCCCTGCCGCGTCTTCCTAGGCTGTCACCTACAGGCATGCACCACCATGGCCGGCTGAGAGTGGAATTGTTTATGAGCTTGAAGATTTAGGCTTTTTGTGACTTCTGAAGCATGCATGGCAGGGACACAGCTTAGAATCCAAAATCCTGTCTTTTTCCCTCCTCTGTGTCTTGGTAATCATGTTGCTGTTCCCTAGTTATCAGGAGGAAATAGCCGAACTTTCTCCAAGAGAGGCCTTTTTTTCCTTGCCCCCAGCCTTGCATGATGCAATTTGTAGCAGCCAGCAGGAAGGCTCAGACATGGGCAAGAAATGTGAAGCTACCTATTAACATTTCTCCCGAGAATGTGGTAGCCTCAGGAATCATCTCTGAGGTCCAGATGTGGCCCCGCTCAGCACTTTCTTTGAGCTCGTGGAAAGGGCAAGCGCAGAATATTTACAGCTGCGGAAAAACGGCCTCATAAAAATGCATCAGGGTGCTTCCGGAGCGATGACTTGGATGGAAAAAGCCATGTTTACATACTATTACACTAAAAATATTCACACCTCATCAAATTGTCAGTCTTGTTTGCTGGCAACAATGGGATGTTTCTCTCTGCAAAGCAGTAATAGCTCTCAGCAGAGCATCGCACATTATGTCTCATTAATCCTTCCCAGACCCCAGCAAGGTGGGTGGCGAGGGGCACTTTTCTGTTCTATCAGGAGAAAATAAACCAGGAGCCTCCTGATCCTCCCTCCCCCTTTTCTGCCTTCACACAGAAAAAGGAAGTTTTCTATGACTTGGGTGAAGTTTTGGAGACTCAGCATGGCTATTAAAGGCTGGTCCTTGCTGAAGTCATTGGTCTTCCAATGCTCTGTGAGGAATCAGAGCCTTAAATTCCAAGGGATATCAGTGACCAAGCATCTCAGTGACCTGGTGGGAAATGCACACCTAGATGGCTGAGTTCCTGCCTGGAGAAGGGCAGAGTCAGAGCACAAACCAGTCTAAGATGAACCTTGCCTGTCAGACATTTTAGCTCTGGTAGATTTTGTCCTTACTACCATGACCTTGAACGTTTGGCTTTGTGATTGTGATTATGATTAGTGTTACTATTAATTGTTATGATTTTCCAGAAGGTCATTATAAAGATCAAGTTCAGCTCTACATTTTTCTAGGTGATCATCATAAAGGGTCAAGCCCCAAGGTATCATTTGTTTCCCGGGGTGATATGACACCATAGGTCATAGCACCTGCTGCTATGGACAGATTGGCAGATTGACAAGTCACCAAGGCTGAGTGTTATCCTGTAGAGCCCAGGTGGCTCTGCAGATGAATGGGTGGACAGACAGACCTACACTTGAATGCAGATCTCCTCATTGCTAGATAGGTGCCTTGCTTGAGACAGAAAGCACATCTGACCACCATACTTCTCTCTGTTCCTGTCCCCCAAATATCAGATTTTTGTGTCTCTTAAAAAGACCCTTTATATCTCTGTACTATTGTGGATTTGTCCTTTGGTTGATTTACTGAAAGCACCGAGATGATGAATCTCTTTGCTGTTTATCTGCTCTCGCCATCAGTCCCTGCTTGCCAGAGTCCTCTCAAGCTGCAGCTCAGGTTATGGTGTGAAATTATTCAGTTATTTCTACCTGGCAGTTGGAACAAGATTGCTGGACCACTGACCACTGGGTATCTGGTGAGCTTCTAGAGAATGAATGGGGCATTGAGAAGTGAGGCTTGGAGAACTTCAGGGTGCCAGCAGGCATTACTTCGATGTGTGTAGAAACCACAATTACATTAAGCCCTTTGTGTCTGATCTTCTCATCTATGACATAGACATAAAGACATATTGGTCTCAGAAGATTAAGCACAGAAACATGTCAAGTACATACTCAGTGGCTGGAATATAGTAAGGGTCTCCTTAGTATTACTTTTTAATATGATTAGCTAAAATACTTCATGAAAGAAAAAGTCAATAGGATGTTTGATGCAAGATGGTATCCAAAGAAGTCATTCCTACATTCAATACATCTTTTAAATTTGTAAAGAAAATTTATTTAAAATATGCAAGTAGAATCTAAAATAACAATGAACGGAGCCTCTTATATATCATCATCCAGTACTTAACAATGAATGGAGCCTCTTATATATCATCATCCAGTACTTTTGAAACTCAACATATGAGCCCTCATTACCTACCTGACCCTTGTTCACAATTATGCTTGCCTTTTGTGTAAAAACCTCACATAGTTTATAGTTCGGACACCTTCATTTGCTTGTCCTAGTAATGACATTTTGTAGTTTTACACGATGGTGACGTCTGTATAAACGCTGTCAGGCCTCTGTTTTTGCTTTGTCGGCATAACACTGCAATCTGAGTTGAGCCCACTTGGTTTATGCCTTTCAGTAATGGAACCTTACTAGAATGGACAGCACAGAAATCACTAACCCTCTTTAAGATAAATTTCAGTTGCTTTCTCATAATACTTTTATCACTATTGATGTGACTATCAACATTGTGATATAAACTCATGATGTTCCTGGCAAAAGTCTCTATGCCATGGATATTGGGGAGGAAATTTATGACTCACAGGACTAGAACATGATTAGTCAGACTCCACGAGATTCTTGTTTTCCAAGGTAACGGCATCCGGTTACAAGCCTGCCTGAGAAACAGGAGGGTTCCAGTCACCTACCATCTTTGTCAATTCTGAAGATTCTCAAATTTTAATTTTTGCTGATCTGCTAGATGAAAAATGATACTTCCTGGTGGTTTAGTTGGTGGTTTTTGATGACTAGTAAATAGAATAATGCTTTTAAATGTTTATTGGTCCTTAGAATGTCTACTTTTGTAAGTGTTGATTAAAGACTTGATTTTTATATTGAATTGTCTTTAATTTATTAAGTTTAATTTAATTAATACCAATTAATTTTAATTTATTGACTAATACTAATTCTGTTTGTTGTGTGGTTCCTAATCATGTCATTACATACTCCCAAGCATCTTTTCTCACTTAGTGGTTCATCATTTCAGCTTTCACATGTTGATTCTGAAAAAGCAGCTGTTCTTAATATTGTTGAAAGCCTCATCCTTTCCTCACAGTCTCACTTTCCATTTCTTGTTTGGAAACTCTTCCCTTTCCAGAACATCTTCTGGTGTTCGCCTACATTTTATTCTACAAGTTTTTGGATTTTAACTTTTACAGTTAAATATTTAATCCTCTTGGCATTGATTTTGTAGCTGACAAGTCAGGCATCATGGTTCATTTTTCTGCAGGTTAACAATCATTTTCTCAGGGTCCTTTCATTGGACACAATGCTTTGGCCATGATATGCATGACTGGCTTGTCATAAATCTAATTCCCATACATGTGTGGTCTGTTTCTGGATTCTTGTTTTGTTTTTCAGTGCTTATTTTTTCCGTGTCACACTGATACCAGCCGGCTTTAATTACCATCATTTAATAATCTGCTTGGTGTTTGGAAGGACAGATCCACTGCTATTCTTTCTCATGAGGTCATGACTACTCTCGGCTCATTGCTCTTCCCCTTGTCAAGTTCTTTAGGAAGAACTTATTGGAACATTCTTAGACTTACATGTTATAGATTTATAGGTCAATTTTAAAAGAAATGATATAAATATTGAGTCATATGACCTATGAACATGACATAACACTAATTTAATTCTTTAATGTTTTTCAATAAAATGTTACAAGATTTTTCATAAAGTTCCTTCACATCTCTGTTAGATTTATATTTAGGTATTTGGTATTTTATGCTATTATATTTTTAAATCTCTCTAAAGATATTTTTTGTATTAATCTGTGTATTTATTTTATTAATTGATATCAAGAATCTCTAGCTCATGTAGTTATTGGCTGAATGATTAGCCTGTGTTATGAGCCTCTCTGTGAAGACCATCATCTCATCTGTGAATAATGAGAACTGATGCCTTTAGGTCATCTGTTTCTTTTTCTTGACTTCCTGTTCTGTTAGCCCTTCCAACACATGTTGAGTGGAAGAGGCCATAGTCCACTCTGTTTTATTATTTATGATCTGAAGAATTATTTGAGGGCTATTTAGAAGCTGGAGCCTCTTTGAAGATTGGTCCTGTCAATGTGGGGAGACTTTAGACCAAATTTTTTGTCCAGAACTTTCAAGCTACCAGTGACTGAAATCCAGGACAAGAAATATGGTTGGAGGTTAACTTGTGATGACGTATTTTCAGAGCATCTTTTCCCTTTTCTAGCAGGAAGGCATGGGAGAAGATGAGGATGGGATTGTTTTGCATTCGTCCTGGTCATAAGACTGTAGACCTTTACAGCCCAACTTTATAAATATGGAATCTCCTCTCAGATGCCCTGCTACCCATGTGCCTTGAGACTTGTCTCCTTGGAAATGGGGCCACGATTCTGTTAAACTTTGGATCCTACCTTTTTGAATATGGCCAGTTTTTTTTCTCTGATTTATTAGGACTTGGTATATTGACTGTCCCTTTTTAATTCTTACCTGCAGATGGCTATCCATGGAGATGGCGCTAGAATCTTTATACACATGGATTCTGGGAAGAATCGTTGGATGAGCATGCAACGGTAGGCGATGTTTTTTTTTTCAATGGCATTTGTGTAGCAATTTTGTGATTTCAACTTTGATAATTTGATCTTCTTTGTATTCTTTATCTCACATTGAAAATTAAGCCAATAGTATTTAATTCACTGAGGTCTTGTAGGGATTTTGTGAAGAACTATATGTAAAGAACCAACGATTGACACTAAGCAGGAGATGATAATGCCAGTGAAGCAATGTTTACTGTTAGATTAATTAATGAGGCTGTTCTGTGGAGCTGGTCATGATGGCAAGCGTAGAGAGGATGGCTAGGCTTCTTGTGGTGATTCCTGAAGTGTCTGAGCTTTTGCACCTAGAGCTACCTTAGAGTGGAACTTCAGATTGAAAGAGGCTCTCCTTTACCCTAAGTCTCTGTGAAGTCATCATAGTTTCTAAAATTTGGAAGTCTTTCTTTTATACATTAAAACTCTACATGCACGTTTTCAATAAAGATTTAACTTCTAAAACAAACAAACAACTCTACATGCAGTGGGATCTTTGAAGGATAAAATAAAATAAGGTAATATATTTGCAAAGTTTCCAAATAACATCTGGGCATTAGGTAGTTGCTCTTAAATGAGAGTTCCTGAGTTTAAGACCCAGAACTCCACTCATGGATTCCAGAGAGAGGCAAATATAACCAGAGCAAGAAAGTGCCTGCTTTTAAGACACATGGGAAATGTTGTGACATCAAAAAATTTCATCAAAAGTTAGTCTTCTGTCTCCTCCTCCGTGGGGTCACTTAATGTCTAGTGGACATTAAAAATAACAAGTCAGGTGCTTGTTTAATATACCCCTCAGCTTTTCATTGCAGGCAAACCGGACCCTTAACACAAGGCAAAAATGAGTCTAGGCCACCCACCTGCTCTGTCACTCAGTCCCTCTTTACTCTAAGGCCGTATTCCAGTCCTCCACTGCATCTGCTCTTTCCTTGCAATGCAGTGTAAACTATCAGTTGGTCCGAGGGCTGTGGGTATTGTTAAGCTGCAGTGTAAACTATCATGTGAGTGCCCCATCCACTGGCTCCTTTTCCTGAGAATCTGGGCAGTCAGCTGTGTTCTCATCTGGGTGTCTTGCTATCGAACTTCCTCTGACTCCTCTGAGCTCCCCAATCTGCAGCCTGTTTTGCAGTGTTGCCAAGAAGGTGGAGTGCATACTGGTGTGGTGGGGGTTTTCTGAATCCTACAGGCCTCTTGATTTTCTTACAGAGTCTTTGAGATGATAGTGGGACATATTAGAATGCTGGAAGTAAGACTGCATCCACACATCTCCTTACTTGTGGCCAGCAATGAATGCTCTTTGCTTCTAGGCTGAAAAGGAACTTTTTCTCCACTACACATAGGGACAAAGTGACTATATTTATTGACTAGATATAGGCTGTTTATATCTGTTCATGTGTTTCAATGTGCTATATTTAAAGCAGATGTGTTTTACCTACCTGTTTTGAACATAAAAGAATAGGAACACAAATTGAGAAGATTGAGTAGATTGAGAAGTGTCACACACCAATTTCTCTCATTCATGATCTCTCTTAGGTCCCTCATTCAAAAAAACTCACTTGTGGAAATAACAATGGCATTGGTGTTCTTACTGAATGATACAGATAATTCATGAAAATAGTGAAAAACATAACACATTGAAATTTTCAGTAGCATTTACTTTTCTTATTGAGTGAGAGATCGGTGAGGTCGCCGGAGGAGAGCACCGTGTCATCAACAGGTGTTATCTTCACGGTGCTTTGAGTAATAGTTCATTAGCCCAAAGCTTTTCTAATACTGTCTTTATGAAATTAAAGTGTTCATAGCCTCTCAAGAGAGAAATCACCGATAAAGTCTAATCAAATCATATCATACATTCAACAACAACTGCCGCAAAATAAGTATTGAATTCTTCGTATTGAATTTCATTCTGAACCAGGAAGCTCCAGCTGTATCCGGATGGAACTTGCCTGTTAGGAAGGAGAGCAATTAACAAAATGAAGAAGTGAATTATTTAGTACTCTAGAAATGAAAAGTACTAGAGGGAGAATAATGTGAGGAAGAAGGACATGGGTGTGTGTGTGTGTGTGTGTGTGTGTGTGTTTGCAACTTTAGACAGTGCATTTCGGTACAAGAGAAGTTATTAATGACTTGCTAATAATTTATAAGTGTGGGTAATAAGCAGCAGATGGAAACCTGTCCTTCACATCCTTACTCCTGAGCTTGCATTCTCAACTTGATTGACCACAGCCCCATGAACATTTTTTTATTTGAATCAAACCCAGCACAACTCAGCAGCATGAAATTGCTCACCGGTGTGTTCTCCAGGATTCCTTCCATTCCCAGTACTGTGCACTTGCTCCAAGTATGAAGGAGCTTCCTGGGAGGCAGTACAAGGTTCCGCTTGTGATGGAAGGGCAGGGAGAAGGTTTGGTGCTGGGGTATGAATGCTGCCAGGCTGGTCTTTCTAGCACTCATCTCTTCTCTCACAGAAAACCCTTCCAGGTGGTTAGATCTCGGTTAATGGCTGTGCTGTCCTGACCAGGGCAGCCGGGTTCCTAGCCTGCCCTGCCTATGAGCTTTGGGACACCTGGCTCTTCCTATCTGGCTGTGCCAGTTGTTGGGAAGCCCCCTGGGGCATGACCTGGCTCTTTGAACCTCGCAGGGTGTCTACCGGATGCCATGGGAGAGCTGGGACCAGCCTCCAGGCTTGTCCTGGGGTCTTTTCCTTCCTTACCAGCTTGTGGTTGGTTCAGTGCTGATTTGGCAAGATTATCTGGGTCGAGGCTGCTGAGAAAGCACTGACTTGTTGGCTTGGGACTGGGTCTCTCTCCAGCCAGGGAGAGTTCTGATTTGGGATCTGGATTCCGCTGGGCCCCTGACAACACGGGGCTGGAGCCAGAGGTGCGGTGCCTGTATCAGTTCTTCCTGTCCATGACCTCACAGTAGTGCCACTTCCAGGTCATGGCACCCACAAGCAGGGGCCCAGGGTGGTGGAGCTGGATCATTGCTCAGTGTGTTGGGATCCAGCTCTTTCTGTGGACTCTGTGTTATCTGTGTAGCCTCAACCTGCTACTTTCTTGAAGCCTCATTCACCTTAACTGCAAAATGGGAAGATGAGGTGTTTTTAAAATAATTATTAAGCCAGATGACATTTGTAAAGAACTTGGCACAGGGCTCACCCATATTAAGCATCCAATAAGTATTTATTATCACTGCTTTTATGAATCTGCAGACACTAAAGAGGGTGATGTCCCACAGACAGAGGATCAGTTTCCAGATCAAATATTCTCTAGAGATCATGTTCTTCACATCTATCCTCTCTCTTTATTAGCATAGGAAGGACTCCAGGGGGAAAACTGATGTGATGATGAATTAATGTGATCATGGAGGATTTTGTTTTATTCTGGGTTTGCTGGAGCTGAGACACGTTCCTAAAATAAAACTCAAGTCCAAAGTCACAGAAGCAGAACAAGAAAACATGTCGAATTTGTATTGAAGGTTGCTTTTATTAGGGAAAAACCCTGTTCAGTTAATTTTGACTACGAATTGCAAAATATTGACACTTAAGTAAATTTAAATCACAAAAAAGAAATTATATGGAGTTCAAATGCTGGGGGGATGTAATCAGCTTTTATATTACACATGATAGTAAATTAAATTCCAATAGTTATTCCTGCAGCATTCAAGCTGTGATTTTAATTATCCTCAGATCTGGGGATTTCTAAGTTAAAGTTTCCACAGTGACTGTAATTTTTGTCCCATTAACCACCTAACAGAATCAGCTTTATATTATAGAGTTTTCCAGATTATGAGTAGCATGAGGCTACTGAGTGGGCTTGTAATGACAATAGGAATTACAAAACTGCTCTTTGAAATGTTTAAAAGAGGTGTTAAAGGGCGTTTCCATGTTCAGCACTAGGGTACTTTTTCTTAAGGAATTATAAAAAATTCTTGCTCCTTATTGGGATCTGACCAGTTCATCCATCAGCTAAGAAGTAGTTATTAGGTGCCACTCTGTCAGCCTGAGTGGTAAATACTGCTTATGAAGAAGGGAATCGATAGAGGAAGTGAGGAAGGAGAAACAATTCCTATTAAATTCATACTTTAAGAACCTAAGAATTCTTCAAAGAACATAAAATAATCCATAACAGCGTATGTGTGTACACACTCAGGGAACCTACATGAACTTGACCATGTAGGAACTTGCTTTGATAAGGACGTAATAATAAAAGAATATTGGCCTCACCACTAATCAAATATGACAGTGGTGGAGAAAGTCTACTCTGCCCGGTGGCAGATGTCAGCGACTGGCTTTTGATCTTGCAAGCAATGAGTTAGGTAGAGGAGGGAGATCCAGACTTCAATCAGCCATAATTTCAATGCACCATAGACTGAACATGAAAAGGATGCAGAAGCTCGTCAAGTTCAAAGGTCTGCAGACTTAGCAGGAAAGTGCATTTTATTATCTTGGGGGTCCCACATGTAGGCTCCCATCACCAGATAAGCCTGATGGTTTGGTAAGTGGATCAGAGAGGTTGTGTATGGAGGAGGCTCCCTTGCGAACATGCTCAGGCTGATACTATCTTTGTTCAAGGCTGTAGTGCATGGGGGTGGGGGGTGTCTTTGAATGAATATTTATGTATGTGTTGAGAAACCCGTCCATATTTGCTGTTACCTCTTTTTTGTTCTTCTGCCAGCTTTTGACTGCATGGTTCGCTTTGCTTCTGTTGAGTGGTATGAGCGCTTTGTAGATCTTTGTTATGAGTCTCTGATTGGTTGTTGTTGAGTGCAGGTATTTTCTCCTAATCTGTAAGCTGTCTCTTCATTTCAGTGATTATCTCTTTTGCTGGACAGAAGTGTTTTCTTGTGATACATTTAAAAAGTTGTGCTGTTGAAGAGAACTTTGTGTTAGGATTCCATTTTCATATATGTCATTGAAGACATCCTCCACGTAGAAATGTGCTAAGGAGGGGGAGAGCACTAAGATGCTTCCTGGTGTCCCAACTCTGTTGGCCGCCATGACCAAGGACATACAGCCATGGGTATGGGTTCTATACCAAATTAAAGAAGTGTAGCACAGGCTACGTGTTGGACTTGACATTGAAGCAAGATGGGCTTGGCTGCCTTGTGTTGAACTAATCAGAGCGGCAGTCACAATGTCCTAAAGGTCAGGACAGATATCCGTAGAGTTGTGGTAATCTATTATATTGTTGCAAGGGGCCAGATGGAGCGGATGATTTGTGTTTTCCTTTCTGCCTCCTTCCCTCCATTCTTCCTTCTCTTCTATCTACTTTCCCTCCCTTCCTTCTGGAAAAGAATGTATCTTGCCTAAAAGCATGCCCAAAATTTATCAAAAGGGACTGGTTATAGAAGATAGCAATGGTTACATTAACTGCCTCAGACCTAATGGCCAAATATCATCCACTTGAATATGATGTGTTTTGAAAAAATCAAGGCTGTAGAAACATGAGGCAATAGAGAACGCTTTCCTGGTCATGCAACAACTCCATGGTTCACATTCCTGGATGCACCCAACCCCCAGGAGGTAGGGAGTTTGCCATGTCCAAGTATAAAAGAGGTAATGGTTTCATGTAGTGGCTGTGCTGGGGTGCCACCTAATCCCAATGGAGTGCTGAGTGTTTCAATGCAGTAGACAAAGGCAGCTCATGGCTGGTGGAGTTGGAGGCATGTGTGAGTCAGCTTTGAAGGCTCAGTGGGAGTCGAAGAGTGTATGATATTTCCTATTTTGCACTGAAAATACTTTGAGATTCAAATATCTTGGGGGTACCGGATTAAACAGGTATTTTTAAATATATATTTCGAATTGAGCTTTGGTGTACATCACTGTCTGTGACCAGAGATATAGGCCCTCACCCCTGCCACGAAGTCACCCAGAGTTCTCAAGTATGGGAGGCCCCTTCCTAAGTATATTCCTTCCATTGCTTTTGTCTGTTTCTTTTTACCTTTTGCAGCAAGGTTACAAGAACGCATAAGCATATGCTCTATGTCAGTCTGGGCACCAACAAAGGGCACAGACACACAGATGTCTGCTCAAACAGGGACATTAACTCATGCTTCATAGCAGGATGCACACCGGTGGGCACTGTAGGCAATGGTGCCCATGCACGGGGCATGAACCCCACCTGCCAAGTCATCGGCAGCCTGAGGTCCCCACCAGGGCAGCAGGTGGGTTCAGTCAATGGGCAGGTCCAGACTTCTCAAGAAGGGTTTATTTTACAGGATTTTATTTTCTTCCTTGTTTCAAACAATGGACCGAAGTTTTGTCCTTCTGCTTCATGTTCTTTCTGTTTTTGGAGCCCCTGCAGTTCCCTATTTGAAGGGAAGAACTTCAACTAGAAGCCAGGCTCTGAGCAGGTGGATGACAGGAACAATGAAGCGTTTGGGTGTGTAGAACGAAGTGCATCAGAAATAGGCCGATTGTACTTCCTTTCTCACACGTGCAAGATTAGAGTCGCACGGAAAGTGTCCTTGGCAGGGGCCTTCCTTGTCCTTAGCAAACCCCACGTGCCATCACCACACATGCTGGCTCCCATATTAGAGGATCTCCACTAAAAAACACACCTGTGTCTTCTTCTGCCTGGAGAAATATGCTATTGGAGAGACAGGATCCTTGGGATCTCAAAGAAGCTTTTATATAAAATCTAGGGAGTTGGTCTAAAAGAAGAAAGGGTCTGGAATGTGAAGGAAGCGTGTCTGTTTGTAGTATCATCCCCCAATAGACCCACAGGCATGGGGGCATGCTCTGGGGACCAGGATCTCAGAGAAGGTCCCTTCTAGACAAACTGCAACAGCATTTCTGCAGGCAGCGAGGGGAGTGCATCCTCTTCCTCATCAGCCTGACTTTCCTGGCCCCTAATTGTCCTCCAACTCTGTGCTTTCACTCAAGAGGCTCAGAGATACCTTAAGTACTTGGCCCACATCATACAGGACACTCAGCTATGAGTTCACCTTCTTCCTTGCTGGGGACTCCCCACATCCTTGGAAATTCAGCACAGACATCTCTCTCCCTGAAAAGTCCATCTTGGTTCTCTCAGAAGGCCTAGGTTCATGGGTCATGTCCTTACTCCATGCAGATGCCTTTGGGGAGGCAGGACTCATATCCCCCATTACTCCAGCGTATCCCCGCCTTGCTTATTTGTATAGTCTTTTCTATTTGCAGGAGGCAGCTAGAAACTGGGGATAGGCAGTCAGTTAGAAACAAGGGGTGGCACTGCACCCCAAATCTACTTGCCAGACTGAGAAACACTTGGTTGAAACCAGAAGGCCACCCTTACTCCCTAAGCCCTAGAGCCACCTATCAGCCTAACTGGAAAGTTCTAGAACACTAACACAATAACACATTGCTAGAGCAATGGATCAAAATACTTTGGGGAAGTTGGCTAGGTAACATGGGCTGACTCAGTGGGTTCAGATGGCCTAGGAGGACCCTGCTAACTCAGTAGCCTGGGAGATGCCTGTGGATTCAGCCAATTAGCAAAAGACACAACATGCAAACATCCAACAGACAACCCCCACTTCTTTCCCATGTGCTTGTGTAAGTGAAACTGGTGCCCCTCCCCCACCCTTGGGTTGTGGCACTTGGCCCCTCCCCCTCCCCTTGTGGGTGTGGCAGTTGAATTGCCAGAAGCAGTTGGAACAGGAAGTTGGGCCAGAAGCAGGGGGATAAAAAGTCAAGGAACTGAGACCTTTTGGGGGCAGGGGGAGAGAGAGAGAGAGAGAGAGAGAGAGAGAGAGAGAGAGAGAGAGAGAGAGAGAACTTTTGGGAGAGGAGAGAAGAAAATGGCAGGTGGTTAAAGAGTAGCTCGAATGACCAGGATGAGCAGAAGCCCCCTGAAAGAGTGAGCTGGAGGTGACAAGGAGCCATGGTGACTGGCAGAAGAGTGTCGGGTGTGAAGATTGTGGCACCGCAGCAAGGTGACATGGAAAGCTGGTACCTGGCGATGGCCAGGGATTTGGAAAGCTGATTTGTGCATCTGTAATTGTGGAAGAAGTTTGAAGAAGCTTGGAGAAGTGGAGCAGCGTGGAACAATTGAAAGAAAAGAAGAAAAGAGAAGATGTCAGAGAAAGACTGGACTTTGCCAAAGTGCCTACCTCTGAGGTTTGGAGGGGCGCCATCTTGGACTGTGTCTTTGCGATCTTTGAGACTGAGAATCGTGACTGGGGTAAGATAACTGCCACTTGTGACTTTAAGGACTTTTCATTTTCCCTGTTGAACTCCCTTATTAATAAAATCCCTTGCTGAACTGCATTTTGAGTGGCAGCTGCTATGCACGGGTGATACAAACCTGGAGCTTGTAAGTTGGAGGCAAATTTTCAACTTGATGTCATAAGCACCAGCTTGTTGCCACCTCAGTAGCCACTGACTTGGGACCCCTTTTTCCCTTGGAGAGCATTTATGTTCTCTAGTCACATTGTGGGGCCACCCACTCGGGACCCCCCCCCCCCCCCGCTTGGAGAGCTTCCCTGTTCTTCCCATCAACAAATCTCCTTTTCTGTGACTTTGATCTCAACTTTGAATTCTTTCCTCGTTGAAGACAAGAATCAAGAAGGAGGCAGCCTGGAGTCCTCAGCCTCCAGTCCTGCTCCCCCAAACCCCACTTTACCTTGACCTGCAGGACCCTGACACACCCAAGGAGGTAGATGGGCAACCAGCAAACCCCCAGTGTAATCATGAAGATGGTGACGCTTCGGGAGTCTTCTCTAGCATCCCCAGCTTGAGCTTGAGCCGGTCACCGAGCCAGTGCTAAGGCAGAAGCCTGGGTTGTTCCCTGCGCCTTTCCCAGCTCCACTCATCTGCTTTGTGGAATCAAACAGGGGCACATCAGGCGCTGACAAGCTGCAGTTTGCATTTTGGATCTGATCTGCATTTAAAAAAAAAATGGTGTGAGGCCTCCAGGGACTCCTGCCAGGAAGAATCCTGTGAAAAGCAGTAAAATATTTAGCAGCAAATTCTCCAATCTGGAGGCCCAGCTCCAGGTCTGTGGGTGGTTTGCAGGAGGGTCTGATGCCCCCTGAGGTTTTAGCAACATCTTGTAGACAGCGAGCGCTTTTCTGGGAGAAGGGTGTGTGGCTTTATCATGTGCTCAAGGGGTGACCGTGTCTGAGGCCTCCATCCCCTGGGACACAGGACCGTTTAGCTCCTCCTGGGGAACCTACTGATCACCTTGTGAGACTCTTCCCTCCCAGGGACCCTCCCCCCCACCCCAGCCAGCGGATGCCAGGTTCCTTGAGGAGGGTCTGTGGCCCCACTGCCATCCTGTGTATTAACACTTCTGCATTGCAGGCAAGCTAATCCGTCCCTTAAGCCGCTTGACTGAGCTCCCGCGCCAGATCTGATAGAAGGATTTAACCTTTCCTTTCTCCTTCTTGGCACACACTCAATGGAATCCAAATAAAGAATTAAAGAGACTTGAAAGGGACTTTCCATTACCAAACAATTCACTTTAAATTTCCGACCTTTCCTCTACCTTTTTTTTTTTTTTTTTTTTTTTTCCATCCACTTTTTTCTTCCTCTTCAACGTTTAGGATTCCAGGCTGGCACAAAAACCTCCGGGGGGCACGCAGAGAGCCAGAGACAAGGAACGTGAGTGGAATTTTCCAAATTAAGGCAGCTTCTGGGCCTGAGTTGCCAAGTGAACTGGGGAGGCCTGGCCTTTGCATTCTGCCCCGAGCAGTGTTGCTTTGACATCTGGAAGAGAGTTTTGGCTCATGAGGCTGGAGCTGCGCATGCTCAGGCCTCACTCTCTGCTGGCCGGAGCCTTGCCCTGAGTTCTCGCTGCTTCTAGGCTGTTTGCTCAGCACACAGCAACTGGCCAGCTTGGGGGGGACATCATTGTATTGAGCTCCAAGGCAAGCAACACTAGCTAGAATTTACCGGGAGCTTGTACGCATCAAGTGGGTCGCATGCAGGCATGCAAAGTGAAAGATAATGCTGGCACGTGGACCAAACATTTTACCCCTTTGACAGATGGGAAGATTGAGGCACAGCGTCTATTGCATTGTCACATTCTCAGAGACAGGTTGCAGATGTGTTGGAACGCAAACCCAGGCACAAGAGTCAGCTTTCCTGAGTGACGGGGTTTAAAGAATGGGCACATTTTAGTCAGGATGAGGTGATGGAGAGGAGTCAGAGTAAGAAAACCAATGACTATTACAGAACTTGGCTTTAAAAAGACTACGTGTCTTTTTACTTTGATGATAAAAAGGTAATTTGCATTTGTGATAATGATTTTGGAACTTCCTCAAAAGTACCAGATATGATGGTTTTATAAAATAGTTCCCTCAAAGGTAAAAGGAAAAGTTAATTCACATGCTCTACAAATAGAGCTGGAGCTTGGATGGGGATATTTAATATGCCTTGGAATAACAATAGCTTGCACTCGGCGAGTGTGTACCAAATATCACTGTTTGAGACTCTTTATGTTAGTGTTGTTTGCGTTCCAGTAACCCAATGAGGTCATCGCTGCTGTTCAGTAGCTGGGCCCAATATGGCCCCTTGCCTGATGTGTGAAAACAGCCAAACTCCATGATCAGCAGGGAAAAAGCTTCATTCTGGGACTATGTGAGTGTGGAGACAGGAGCTGAGTATGGATACAGGAGCTGATTTAAACCTGCCTCTTCCAGGGCTGGGGGCTTTCAAAGGCAAGTGGGGGGATGGGGAGGTGACCAGATGGTTCAGAGAAAGGTGGGGAAGGGAGGTGCCTATCACTCAGACAGAGTGGCTGTTTGTGCGTCTTCATGGGTCACACGATCATTTTCAGGTGAGGGCTTAGCATGTGCTCTGGGGGGGGGAGGGTGTGGAGGCTCCTGCTTTGTCAGGCTATTCCACTTTGTGTTGTCTCGGACTCCTGCATCTTTTCTAGAACAGAGCTGCTTGGTGTGCTGTTAGAATATGCTCCCATCATTTCCCACAGGTCAGGCTCTGCTATTCTGTCCAAGAGAAGGCAACAGGAATTTGTGACAAAGGAGGAAGAAGAGCAGGAAAAGGTGGACAATGAGTCCATGTTTGCTGTGGTCCATGGGACAGGTGTGGACCTGGCAAGGCACTTTCTGACCAGCATCTCATTGTTCTTCTCCATCTATGGGTTGGGCTAGTAAGTGCGCGCTAGTAAGTGCGCTAAGGCAGCTTGCCCAGGACCGCGCACTGCCCTCGAGAGGCAGAGCAGATTTCTAATCCACGCTCTGAGCTTGCAGAGCTGATCAGCCTGGTCAGACCCCACATAGCTGTCAGCACCAGGCCTGTGGTTTTCCATCTCCTATGTTCTTTTTGCTTAGATACTGTGGCCACTTATGTTGATTTCCAAAAGATGATCTAGAGATGGAAGAACACCTCTGCTGGGAGCAGACTAATCAAGTGATTCCATTTTGTTTAAAACCTCCATGTTGAAGCTGGTGTCCTCTCCCTGCCCTTGGTGGAAAGGACCTGCCATGGCTGGCTGGGCCCATAGCCTGTCTCTGCCTCCCCTTATTCCTGGTTGCTCCGCACAACCATCTTGTCCACCTAGATGACAGATGCCAGCGTTATCCTCCTGATAGATGATGGATGTCAGCATTATTGGGAACCATGGTTATGGGAATGCATCCTGCCATTATGGGAATGTGGGAACATGTTCTACAGTTATGGGAATGTGTCCTACACCTGCTTGCTTGCTTCACAATGATGGGTGGTGGTGGTTTTACCCTATAAAAGGCTGTCACAGAGACTGCTTGGGGTCTCTCTTGCAGTCATGGCTTAGGAACCCTGGTGCCCCAGCTTCTTGCTAATAAACCTGCTGCTCTGAATGTCCAGGAGTCCTGGCATCTTGTTGAGCAGCCTGTGAATCATAACAGCCTTTGCCAGTGGATGGCAAGAGAAAACAGAAGCAACTAACAGCAAAGGCTAAGGATAGAGTGGGATGCATGCAACCCCATGGGAAATGATTGAGACTTATCTATCTTGGTCATCCCCTCAGTTAGAAGCTGCTCTATCACCATTCATTGAATAAACCCAAGAATGGCCACTATGGCTGGTTGTGAATCAGAAGAGTCAACTTGGCAGAACCTTCCTCACATATCATCGTGATCCCTAATTGATGGACTCATACAGTAAGCATGTCCACTTAATGTACGATGTCCTCATGAACATAAAAACACTCTTTAAATGAGAATGAACATGCAGGACTGAGATCAACAGCAGAAAAACAAACAGTTAAGAAAGTCTTCGCCTTGGAAAAGACCCATGGATTTATAATTTCTCCCAAAGCAATTATCTCCTCCTCATCTGTTCTTCCTCAGTAGAAACCTTCTAAAAATTATCCTCACCCTGCATGTGAATGCTTTCTAAGCAAGGGAAAGCTTTCTCTGGGTCCAGAACCTATCTTTTCTAATTAAATTGATTAATTAATGGAATCATGAGTTGTAGAGCAATCAAGATATTACACTAGTTTATGCATACAGGGTATTTACAGATGAAAAGAATGTAGGTCAAGGATATTAATAAAAGAAGAGACTTTCCAGGTATAACCCTCTCTCAGGGAAGGGGCAGGGGCTTATAAGTGGCATTCCTGGTGCTAGTTAGGAAATTCCAGGTTAAATTTTTTTTTTTTTTTAGACTATGTCTCACTATGTAGCCTGGGGTAGTCCTGATCCCATGGATTCAAGCGTTCCCCAACCTCAGCCTCCCAGGTAACTGGGATAACAGGCGCACACCACCATGCCCAGCTATTTTTTGAGATGAAGTCTCACTATCTTGTCCAGGATAGTCTCGAACCCATGGACTCAAGCGATACCTAGCCTCGGCCTCCCGAGGCTAGGAGTAAAGGCAAGTGCCACCACACCCGGTCTCCATTTTCTTATTATTGCCTTTTTGTAGATTAGATGGCAGAAGACTGTTATGTGATATGAAGTACTCTGCGGATCTGCAAACATGGCACACAACCCATTACAGCTGCAGCTGTGGCTCCTTATCTGTGAGCCATGAGCAGAGGCACTGAAGATAGAAAACATGATGAGCCCATGGAGCCATCACAACAGACCAGGAAGAGTCACTCACCCTCAGCAAGAAGGCTCTTGTGGTTCATTAGCTAAAATAAGGGAAACTGTCTATGCCATCTGTGCCAGGGGCAGTATGTCCAGCTCTGACTTAAATTTGGAGGCAGAATTTAATTAGTTTTGTCCACTCTGTCACTGTGTCAACAAACTGATTTTGAGCAAATCCCACACTATTTTCTATGGCCCAATAACAGATGGGCTGAATGCATATTTTGTTTTGTTTTGCTTTCGCTTTGGCCAAAAGTAAGGGTTTTTTCTTTTCTGATCAAATTCTGTAGTTGTTTCTGGTTTCGTAGAGCTTTTTAGCATATATTTTCCTTGTTTATTTTATCAGCAGACTGTAATTTTTCTTCCACCTGATGCAAATGCCAAAAAAATCATTTTGTCCATATTACTCATTCCTGCTCACCCTCAACCCCCTTATGAAGAAAATGGAATAATTTAGATGCAAGTACAGAAAATGAAGATTGACAGTGCTTGTCAGCGGGAAGAACACAGACTTGCTCTCAGGAGCTTCTCTCTGAAATGAAGATCAGCTTGGCTTCATGGAGGAAAACGGTCCATTTTGCTTTGTGCCAGTCCACAGTTAGTGCCTGTGTTGTTTGAGGAATTAAGGAAGTGGAATATCACCTTGATTTAATGTCAGGAAGACATCACCAAAGGAGAGTAGGCCTTACGGAAAAATTTGAATCACTGGCATGTTGGGCAGAGGATTGAGGGAGGAGGACTGAATCAGTCAGAGCCTGGACATGCGTGCAGCTCACACCATTGTTTCAAGGTATAGGACCTTCTATACCTTGTGAAAGTAAGGATACAATGCGATAAACAAGGACAGAAAACTGGATTCATGGAATACAACACATGGGCCGGATAGGCTACTATCTAGTAGGAGACACCATTATCTTGTGGAAATGGAGCAGGTGACCCCAGCCTGGGCAGTGCATTTGTGCACAACATGGGCAGTGTTTTTGTTCTTAAAATTTAGGCATTGCCATTAGCTATGTCTGAAAAACACAGAGGCCTAAACAGGATAAGGGTATTTTGCTTTGTTACAAATCCTGGGTGGGGAAGAGAAAATGTATCACCAAGAGGGTATATAGAGGGAAATTGGAGCTTTTGGCTTTTTAGGAGAATAAAAAAGAGAGAGAGATGAAGGGAAAGGAACGAGACTGAAGGAAAGACTTTTGGGAAGGGAGAGATGAGAATGATGGGCCAATAGCCAGAGTGACCAGGCTGGGCAGAAGCCCCCTGGAAGAGTGAGCTGGTGGTGGCCAAGAGCCATGTTGGCTGGAAGAAGAGTGGCCGGTTTGGAGAGTGCAGCACCGCAGCAAGGTGGCATGGAAAGCTGGTACCTGTAGATGGCCAGGGTTTGGGAAAGCTGACTTTGCATTAGCATTTGTTGAAAAAGTTTGAAGAGCCTTGAAGAAGCAAAGAAGCTCAGAACACTGGAGAGAGAAGAAAAGAGAAGATGCTGGAGAAGACTGGACTTTGTAGAGTGCCTACCTCAGGTGTGGAGGGGCAAAGGGGTACCATCATGGACATACGTCTTTGGGACTTTTGGAACTGAAAATGACAACTGGGGTAAGATGACTGCCACTTGTGGATTTAAGGGCTTTTTGTTTTCCCTGTTAAATCTCCTGGTAAATAAAACTCTGTTGATCAAATTGCATTTGAGTGGCAACTACTATATGCGGGTGGTACAAACCTGAGGGAACCTGGGTGGCAGAAACTGCATTTTAAAAGTGCTGCTTTTTTCATGTGACTTGTTGGTTAGTCTGCCCCTTTTATACATTGTTTCAGCAATGTCTTTTGTGGTATGTTTCTTTGAAAGGTCAACATGGGAGGACAGAAGAGACCACTCACTGGGAAGAGCTGGGCTAAGCTGTCTTTAGTGTTCTAAAGCCAGATAAGAAAATGAGCAGTATGTGCCCTTACAACCCAGATCTAGCCCAGATATTGTGGCTCCTCATACTTGAGGACAGGGATGGGGAATCCTTGAACCTTGGACATAAAAGACAGTTCAGTTAATCAAAGGAGTATCAACTCGTCTTTGTCTACTGGTGTTCCTGAGTGTGTAACAGAGCACCATGAGCGTAATAACCTCCTTAGTTCTGGAAATCCCAACACGTTGTCTTCTACTAGCTCTCAACTTCTTAAAATGCCAGCCTTTTCATTTCTGATGAAAAGATGGCAAGGGTAAGCTGAAGGCAAGAGGGGATGAGGCAGATGCCCTGGTAAGGGCCACCACAGATTGGAGGAAATGTGCTCTGTGCCAAGTGTGACTATAAAGTACTTTGAGAACATCAAGTATTTATTTGCTTCTTAAATGGATTTTTTTTTTCTGATCCATTCGTCTGTTTGGGGCCATTTGGGTTGTCTCCATATCCTGCCAATTGTAAACAGCACTGCAATAAATATCCACGTACAGGTGTCCTTTTGAATCAGTATGTTTGTATATGTATACAATGGAATATTATTCATCAGTCAAAAAAGACAAACTTATGTCATCTGCAGCAACATGGATGGAGCTAGAAGGAATCATGTTAGTGGAAATAAGCCAGAAGGAAAAAGAGAGATACAGAATGGTCTCACTTATGTGGGGAATAGAGTGAAAACAAACAAAAGGACAAGAAAAATTTTAACCTGTTAGCAGAACTGAAGCAGAGAGCAAGAGAGGGGAAGGGATAAAGCTAAGGGGGGTGGGCACAGGAGATTAAGATGGTTCATGGGTGATAAGATGGTGGGAGAACCCCGGGGTAGAAAATGATGTGAAATAAATATGTAAAATAAAATTTAAAAAATAAATTTAAGGAACTGGTGGGACAAAAGAAAAAGAAAAGATGATGTTCTTTCTCCTGCAGTAGCAGGAAGATAGTCTTGGGTCTCAATTTGTGTGATTAGGAACCAGACCAGGGCAATGATGCGCCATGGACTGAACACAGGTCGTAAGCAAGAGCGTTAATGCTGGTCCTTCTTAACTCCAGATACACATTCTTGCATGTCCTCCAAGTGGGCTAAGCCTGCTTTGCTCCTCTGGGGAAAGGACCAGATTCTGCCCTCCTCTCTTTTATGTGGATTGCTTTTTTATGTAGACACGCAGCCTGTGTCATAGGAACATTTTAATTTCCCCAAGCCTGGTATCTTCCACTTGGGTCTCTTTCCACTGACTACCAGAGCCATTTCAACGATATAAAATTAATTTTTCTCTCCAGGTCTACCATTTGCATTTTGCTTACTCAGCTACTCTTTGAAGAATCTCAGGGCTATTAAATACTATTTTGTTCTGCCCTCTGCCACAGCAAGCATCTATGTTTTTAGGAAGCAAGATTCTTATATTTGCCTTGTGTTAAGCTATCATCCCTCAGTATCAACCTCCTATCCACTCTTCTGTGCTCTTCCTTTTAAAGTCCAGGCTGGGAACACTCAAATTTTATTTCTGCTTTGCTGGCTTATGGGATCTATCAAACAAGGCTGCTAGCTCAAGACTCGATGGCAGAGCAGGCAGGAGGGAGTGGGTTTTCATTTGTCATTCCTTTCAGTGTGGCCTGAGAGTTGTTCCCAAGTCCCCAAGCAAGAGCAGGCAGTGTCCCCTAGTCCTAATGCTTGCAGCTGCTGTTTTGACCTCCAAGTCACCTGTTTATTTCTCAGTTCTCTGACACCTGCTTAATTCTTAGTAATAAATCTTCTCTGTTGAGATACCTGGTTAGGCTTCTGTCTTCCTGGCTGGACTCCAACTCCTAGCTCTCTGGGATGCCTTCCTTCCATCATCCTTTGCAGGGCCTGTGACACATTATGGAGTCTTCAGATTTGGAATGATCTTAAAAGCTTTCAAGGTCAGATTCTGACACAGTAGAAGGGAGATCTGCAGTAGGCCAAGATCCAGACATGGTCTTGTGGACAAGTCCTGTTAGAGGAAGCTTCCAGCGCAATGTGTTTCAGAGGAGTATGAAGGTTTATGGGATTTCTGGGGATGGGGGGGGTACGGGGGTGTGGAAGACCATCTGCCCAGTAGTATAGCATTTGCTCTTCATGTTATTTAGCAGATTTGATGTCACTCAGTCTCATATACCCATCCCTTCTGGAGCTTCAGGAAGTAACTCTCCTGTTGAGATTCTCATCAGCAGGTCACCTATACATGAAATGGCACTGCTGTGATTTTGTTTGCTAACCAATGGGATAGGGACAGATGGATGCACTTGGAGTTCCACAATCCAGAGGGATTTCCAAGGGTTTGATCTGTTCCATTCATTCATGCGTTTATCTGTTGTTTAACCACTCCATGCATCTCCATCCATGCATCCTTTCTACCCACTTTATTCATTTTTTCAAACATTCTCAGCTGTCCTGAGCACTATGTTAGACCAGGAAAGAGAAGAGGAGAGGGATTCAAAAAAGCACTTCATTCCTAGGAGCTCTCTGGAGAAATGGGAAAATTTCATGAAATCTGGAAACTGAAAAGGAAGGCTTGGAAAAAGAAGTGACATCTTTCAGAGAGGCAGAAGTTGATGGAAGGATGCAACATTGCTGCATTATGAAAGGCTGCAGGATGGCTGGGAAGCCAAGTGGTATGTTTCGATTTGAGCAGATCTGGGAGCTGAGAAAGCTCCAGGGAAGATGTCAGAATGTGAGGTGCACTTTTATAGGGAAATGATAAATATCAGAATGTGTTAAAGTCTGTGTGTCCCTTTTCTTTCTTACTGTGTGCTCCTGTCTAGACGAAACACCATCAATGGTTGGGTGGCTACCATCACTGAGGGGGGAAGGTTTTAGTGGCTAGAATCGGCTTCTTGGGTTTAATGGTGAGACAACTATGAATACACATTCATCAGATTAAATAAATATAAAGTTATAACTAGTCAGTGCTAGCATCTACACTTACTGTCTACTTCCATACTGACCAGTTCCTGGAAATTGGTTTGGCCTCCTCATGCACCTGCCCTGTTCTCCCCCAGGTGGAGGCTTTGTCATCGTCACACTCATTGCCTTACCTGACCTCTCAGCGACATTGGGTCCTGAGGGTGGTGATTTCTTTTAAAGTCTGTTACAGGCTCCGGATGATGAATATTTAACAATAGCGGATACCTAACAAGGATACTAGAGAGAATGAGTCCTGTTGGCTACCAACTGTACACTGAAGTAAAATATTACCATCTTGGTCAGGAGTGCTTGCCCTCCATGCATTCCCATCAACTAGCTGAATTAGTGGGTGACATAATCAATTGGTAAGTATCCATTCTACACATCTTTTTTCTCATCCACAATTTATGAGCCCTCCAAATAGATTCCAATGTTATGTAACAGTAAACAAGACTCTTTTCTCTCTGGACTTCCAGTTTAGCTGCAGAAACAAATGATTAAATAAGGAATTTCAGGGAAGTCTAGAGAGTGTTATTTTAGAGTGAGAATGATGTGCGTTGGGAACATAAAGAAACTGCATTGAAGTAGCCTAGAGGTTCAGGCAAGTTTGCCGGAAAAGTAACATTAATTTAGACCCAAAGATTTCATGAGAATTTGTCAAAGTGAGGTGATGGGAGTAGAGGCTGGGCAAAAGTAGGAGCACGTGAGGCATGTCAACATGATCGCAGGCATGTCTGACAGGAGCTCAGTGTTCGGGAAAACCACGAGTATGGCTGGGCTTTTGAGGGGCTGTGGAGTTAGTGATTCAGTGTAGGGCCACTGTGGAAAGGAAAGATGATGAATCATTTTGGGAATGTGCTCTTTGGAAGAGCTTGAGCTAGGGATACATTAGACCTAGGAAGGACTGCCGAGTGGTCAGTAAAACAAGACAGACAATGTCTGTTCATTTCAGATGGGATTCTTATGTCACGCATGGCATGATGGGACAGCACAATGCACAGGAGACAATGAAGGCAGACACTTGGCACTTTGGCTATGAGGAGATAAGGGGTAGGTAGAAGGAGGATACAGGGGTAGTGACACATTTTGTTTGAACTGAACAAAGTTGAGCTAGCTTACCTCTGGAGATAGATGCCCTCCTGATGGGGACAGGCAAGTAGAAGAGATTGGTAACATCTCTTCCAGATGATGGTAACATCTACTAGAAAGGGAAGGAGAGTTGGAGGTTGTGGAATTTGATATAAGATGGGAAAAGAGACACCAGTGACTGATCTGGAAAGGAAAGAAAGTATGGGGAAGCAGAGGTTGCTCCCAGGTTTTCATTTCTTGTTGAGGTCATTTTTATGAGTTAGGAGGTGACACCCTCTGTTTAGGAAAAAGAAGGAGTTGGAGAGCTCATCATTAGAGACAGTGCACTGAACATAAGTTGGGTTAAACCTGATGAAACTTATATGTATATGCATTAGAGCAAAGATAAATACTCTAACATCTACCTCAATAAATACCTCTGAGCCTAGCAACTTTTCTCCCTGAAGAATTTACTAAGCTTTCGTTCTTTCTTTGTTCTTTGCCTTCTTTCCCATTACCCAGTTAATACTATTAAAGTTCTCATCATTTTAACCACAAAACCAACTTAAGTACTTTTTTTTTGAGTTTCAAATAGAGTCCACTCTCCTTTAGTGAACAAAATGCTAGCTCATATATTATCCCAGAGAATTGGGAAATCAATTCTGTTTTTTTTTTTATTGCTTCTGCTGTTTATAGAAAAAACTAAACTTGCCCCATTTCTAGAATTGAAAAGTTATTATATACATTTTTTACACCATTTCTGTGATTTACTTTTGTATTTCATTTAAAAATGCAACAAATAAGCCAGGAACTTAAATGCACCTCAGACAGCCTGATTTTATGCACTTTGTATCGGTATAACCATTTACTCATTCATCTGTTGTTGAATAGGCATTTTTCTGCAAGAGGGACTATCCATTGCTTTGTGGGTAATGTGGTGGTGGGAGATTAATTAGTACTACGTTAGTAGTACATTAATTAGTACTACATCTGAGGGCAAAGTTCAATATTGCACAAAGATAAACAATGTAAGAAAATAAAAAGTAGTCTAACCAATTTAAAAAAAAGATGGAGTGTTGAGGCATTGGCAAGGTGGCTGATGTCAGTCACGGTGCCTGTTTCAAGAACGTCCAGTCTGGAGAAAAACTAAGTGGACACACTTAGTAGTGTTCTGCCTTGTACAGTGTGTCGCGACAGCAGTGTTCTCAGGGCATGCAGACTGCAAGCATTGCTGGGGAAGTACATCAAACTCTACTACATCTGAGTTACCAGCAAACAAATGGTTCCTGGCTCCAACTCAGCTTCACCCCATTAGAAGACATGGAGCTCAGGAGAATCTGTGCTCACCCCCAAGGAAGCCCCACACAAGGACCCAGCCACTCAGCTCGGAAGACTGACGGTTGAAGATTTCCAGATGTTCTAGAGAAACCAAAGGGCAAATTGCGGTCCCCATCTGTGAGAATGAACCCCATGAACAACCTCATGATTAGATCTTTTTTTTTTTTCTTCTTTTTCATTCCTTGCAACAACGATCTCATTAGCAGGAAGCATTTTGTCATCAGATAAAGAAACCGATAAAAGTCTGTGTTTAACCAATAGCCCCCAAGGTCGCAAAGATAATGAGCTGCTTCCAGGTTCTGGATAAAGCTCTGGTTGCCTTTCCACGAAATTGCAGGTACTGTGCTGTTGGCCTTTTGTGCAAGTGATGGTATCTTGGTAAAAAGAATGGCTTGTCATCGTGGTTTTGTCAAAATGAGGATTTGGTTAACATTCGAATCTCAGTCTCTCATTTTCCAAGAGCAGTAATAGTCCCTTTCATGTCCTATGGTATATGTTGGAAAAATAATAATGCTTTTTAATAATGATTTTTCTTCAGGACTTGTAGTATTTGTCTACTCTTTTTTTTCTAGCTCTACAATTTCATCTAAGGATTGATTCACTATTCATCAATAAAGTTAAAAAAAAATAAACTGAATGTCCAGTAGCAAAAGATGAGCTGGACCACCCGAAATAACTAGCGACAAAATGATTTTAATACTTATATTATTATATCTTCTATTGCATTTCTTTTATTTTTTAAAATTAAAATAGCAGAAAGTCATTGAAGAAAAATCTAAAAGAACATTCATAATCTTTCTCCTTCAACATCTGTTGAAACTTTGATAGGCACTAAGATCTCACCAGGTCTCTCTCCCAGTGTTACATTACTCTGACAATCAGCGTTCATAAAAATACTCTAGTGCTATTTGCCACAATTTATATCAGCCCTTTAAGCAATTCATTGACATTTAAGCTAGCTCCATTGTTAACTAACAAAACTTCACAGAACAGAAATAATTGGCAAAAAAAAAAAATATGATGGAGCAATGGCCTAGCAGAAAAGTAGAACTCAATATTCTGAAAGTGCATTTTTAAGAGTCATGATTCTATAATTGACTAATTCTGTGTTGGAAAAGCCAATTCCTAGAGATAGATTTAAAATTCCATTGCATGTTTTTCAAGATTCTGTATCATGGAAACGAGAATGTGTGTCTGCTGCAGTGACACCACACAGTGGAGTAAGAACCACTGTCCCAGGTGCTCCAGCCCATTTCTGTGATCTCGGCAGAGGTCACCTTGAAGCCGTGACCCCAATATGGGCAGTGTATTTGTTCATAAAATTTAGGCACTGCATTAGCTGTGTCTGAAAAACAGAGGTAAAAATGGCCTAAACAGGGGAAGGGGAATTTACTTTGTTGCAAATTCCAGTGGGGACCCAGAAGGAGAATATCACCTAGAGGGTGTGTAGAGGGCAATTGGAGACTTTGGCTTTTAGGAGAAAGAAAAAAAAAAGATGAAAAAGGAAATGAATAGGGACTAGAGAGACAGACTTCAGGAGAAAGAAAAGAATGGTAGGTGGGTGAAGAGTAGCCCGAGTGACCAGGCTGGGCAAAAGCCCCTGGAAGAGTGAGCTGCTGGTGGCAAGGAGCCATGGTGGCTGGTGTGGAGAGTGTGGCACGGCAGCAAGGTGGCATAGTGAGCTATTACCTGGAGATGTCAGGGATTTGGAAAGCTGATTTGTGCACTAGCAGTTGTGGAAAAAAATGTGAAGCACCTTGGAGAAGCGGAGTAGCTGGGAACACTCAAGAGAGAAGAAGCAAAGAGAAGATGCTGGAGAAAGACGGATTTTCAGGGTGCCTGCCTCAGGTTGGAAGGGGCAAAGATCACCATCATGGACATGTGTTTGGGACTTTTGGATTAAATGGTGACTAGGGTCAGATAACTGTCCCCTGTGGCTTTGAGGACTTTTCATTTTCCCTGTTACATTTCCCTTGTTAAACTACATTTGAGTGGTAACTGCCACACGTGGGTGATGCGGACCTGTGGCTTGTTGGTTAGTTGCTTCTGCCCCCTCTGCCCCCTCATGGCCGGGTATCAACCTGAGCTTGTTCGGCTCACATAGAGACGGGGGGAGGGGTGGGAAGGGGGGCAGGGCCCCTCTGTTGAACTGCAGGGATATTTATTACTCTACAAAGTATGGCTGAGTAGACATAGAGAAAAAAGGTGTCAGAAGGAAATTGGTCCTAACATTAATAGTGATGAACATGTGGAATTCATGATGGATGGTTTCCTTGTATTTTTGCTTTTTTAGGAAATATGACCTACGTGATGTAGTTAGGCTTCATTATTGTTATCATTAAAGAGAAAAAAAACAGGTGCTTGAGAGCTGAGGGAGTCAGTGAGAAGCTCAGACGGACACTAGTGGCCCATCTCTCAGGTCCCCTCCCTACCTCTGTACATGCACATCCAGGGCTTCCGGCCCTTGGGCCTGCCTTGCTGTGGGATTGCCATGCGCCATTTTATCCCCAATGCTCCACCGTGTAGAGAAACCAGCTGTGTTCTCACTTCCAGAGACTGGTGGGGGGAGAATCTCGGACCAGAGCCAGGAGACCTGGGGGTCTCTCTTCCTGCTCTGTCCCGAGCAGCTGGGTCAGCTGCCAGCCCTTCTGGGCTCCCATCTCCCGTCTGTAATCAGAAAGTTTATTTTCAGCTTTAACAATCCATGATGACTATTTCCGCTTACTGATGGGGTAACTAATTACTTCATTATAGGATTTCTCAGGACCAGTTACCTCCCGTTTCGTTCAATTAGCAAAACGCCAACGTGATTGTCATTGATTTTGACGGTTGGACTCCCAGGAGGAAAGCCCGATGGGGAAAAAGTGCAGACTTTTAAGCTGATTTTGGTATTTATGATTCCAAGGTAACAGCTAGAGGAGCAGAGCTCGTCCTGCATTTTTCAAATGTTCTACGTGGAGAAGGCTCAGTCCCATCATCCTCTGGCATTCTGCAGACACCCCAACTCATTTCCGCATCCCCTTCAGTGTAGAGCGAAAACCAGGAATCATGGAGAATGATTGGCACCAAGCCTTGACACTCCCCTTGAACAGAGAATCAGAGATTATCAGCCAGAAAATGAACCCCATGGACTTAGGGGCCCCTCACTGTGGGCCCAGATGAATATCCTTCCTTCCTTCCTTCCTTCCTTCCTTCCTTCCTTCCTTCCTTCCTTCCTTCCTTCCTTCCTTCCTTCCTTCCTTCCTTCCTTCCTCCCTCCCTCCCTCCCTCCACTTTTAAATTGATTGCACATATATATTATATATATATTTTTTGCATCATTGTCTAGTTCGAGGTTCTCCTACCACTTTATCACCTGTGAACCATCTTAATCTCTTGTGCCCATCCCACCCTCCATTTAACTCCCCTCCCACTCTCTTGCTCTATGCTTCAGTTCTGTTGACAGTTTTACATTTTTCTTGTTTTGTCTGTTTGTTTGTTTCCCTCTACCCCTCATATAAGTGAGACCATCCTGTATTTCTCTTTTTCTTTCAGGCTTATTTCCACTAACATGAGTCCTTTTAGTCCCATCTTTGTTGCTGTGAATGACAAAAGTTTGTCTTTTTTTGATTGATGAATATTTCATTGTGTACATGGACCACAGCTTTCTGGCCCATTTGTCTGTTTGGGGGCATTTGGGTTGTTTCTCTATCCTGGACATTGTAAATAGAGCTACAATAAGCATCCAAGTAGAGGTGTCCTTTTTAATTAGTGTTTCTGTATCCTTTGGGTGGATTCCAAGGAGTGGGATTACTGGAATGAATGGTGGTAGTTCCATATTCAGTTGTTTGAGTGTCCTACACACAGCTCTCCACAGTAGCTGGACTAGTTTACATTCCCATCAACAATGTGGAAGTGTCCATTTCTCTCTACATCCATGCCAGCACTTGTTGCCTATTTTTTTTTATATATGGGTCACTCTTACTGGTATGAGATGGTATCTCATTGTGGTTTTGATTTTCATTTCCCTGATTATTAGTGGTGTTGTGACACCTTGCTCTTTCATCTACTGGTATGTGACCTTTGCAGAATTTCTTAATTTTTCTCTGAGACATAGCTTTATTAATTTTTGTAGCTTATAAAATGGGAACAAGGATAATCCCCATCTTGCTGTCTCTGTGGAGGTAGAGCAAAATAATGTCTTTTATCCCTCAAATCTTTATCTTGATCCCTAGAACCTATGGCTATGTGACCTTACCTGGCTTTAAGACTTTGAGAATGGGATTAGGTTAAGCATTTTGGGATTAGGATACCTGTCAGATTGTCTCTGGACTAGGCGCATGTGTGAGGACATGCAGAAAGGCAGATTCAGCAGACCCGTGACAAAGGCTGGAGATGTCAGAACAGCGCAGTGGGTGGGGTGGGGGCTGCAAGGCAAGGCATGAGGGCAGCCTATTAAAACTGGGAAGATCAAGCGGTGCCTTATTCTTAGGTACCTTCCAAAGGAGCACCAGCTTGCTGACCCATTCTAGATTCTGTGAGATGATACATGTGTGTTGTTTAAAGCCAACCCCTCAAAACCGTTTATTGCAGTGACAACAGGATCCAGTCCAGTGGAGTTTATGTGGGTAGACATGACAGGAACACAGTCAGTTGCTTCTAGCTCCTTATACCCATGCCTCTGCCCTGCCCTCATCCTTTCCTCTCACAAAGCTGCTTTCAGATGCACGGGGAGCGGTACGGCCTCAAGGCTCTTGGTTACCTTGTACCTTCCTTCTCAGCAAGCAGCCTCATCATTCTGTCCTGTACAGAGTGCTGTGAGCCATCCTTCTGCACATCTTGAGTCACCAGAGCAGGTTGAGCTCCATTGCCAGGGCAATTGTATTATTACCCGCTGGGTTTGTGGGCTGGTACCCTGTCGGCCGGGTAGCAGATGTCAGGGAGAGATGTGGGACCTCAGGAGGATGCTGTCATCTGTGGGAAGACATCTCCCTGCTCAAGACAGCAACTGTCTTGTTGGATGCCTACCATTTCCCACTCAGGGGAATAGAAACGGCCACCACTCACCTCCCCTACTGGGCAGCAGAACTGAGGGCAATTCTATCCCCTAATTTGGATGACAGTTCTGCAAGGAAGGTGTTGCTTTGCCCATTTACAGGGAGGGGACTGAGGCTCCGAGCGGGGAATGGCTTTGCCTGGTTGTACACGAGGCCATGGGGAAGGCAGGTGTGGTCAGTACCCCCTGCCCCGCAACTGGGCACACGGACCCCCGCTGAACAGGGAAGATCACGGTGGGGTCTGGCATCTTGACATAATCCTCATAATGTCCACTTTGCCACTTCCTTTCTCCTGTCTCTGTCCCTGCTTCTCTCTTCTCAGGTCACTGAGTTGTTGACAGTCCTTACGTCAGCACTGTCACCAGGGCCTGGGTTGGGCAGGGGGCAGTTCTTGGTGCAGTGAGGAATGTGCAGGCCATGGAGGGCGGGGGGAGGGTGGAGCATGTTGGTGCAGAGGCCCAGCCTGGGGGAAGAGTGGATGGACTTCTGTCTCAGCCCAGCCTGGCACTCAAGAGCCCTGGGCCCTGTGGGCTTCTCTGCTCAGAGTCGCAGCTGCTGGGGATGTGAGGCAGAGTCCAGGAGAGCTGGAGATGGATCTGGGCTTTAGGCTCTGCCCTGCAGGTCAGGAGCTGATGACACTGGCTCAAATGCTACATGTCTCTGAGCCTCACTTTCCTCTTCAGTAAGAAGCATTTGACCATACACATCATCACGGTGTGGAGCAGTGGTGACACCACAGACAGAAGGGGTCATGGGGTCAGCTTATCCCACAGGGCATTTAGATCCAAAGGGACTGAGGAGTGTATTATGACTTGTGGGCTGCTCAACAAGATGCCAGGACTCCAATTGAAGTTCAAAGCAGCAGGTTGATTGACAAGACACTGGTGGACCAGGGTCCCCAAGCCAAGATGGCAAGAGAGACCCCGGGGAAGTCTCTGTGACAACCTCTTATAGGGCAACACCACCACTGTCCCCCGTTGTGAAGCCAGCAAGCAGGTGGAGGATGCATTCACATAACTACGGTTACAATAATGCTAACGCCCATCATCCATCAGGAGAATGAGGAGAGGCTGTGGGACCACCCAGCCATGGTGGGTCCTTTCCACCGAGGGCAGGGAGAGGATACTGACTTCAAAATGGAGGTTTTAAACAAAATGGAGTTGCTTTGGTTCATCTGTTCCCAACTGAGCAAAGGAAGGAATCATGGACCCAAGATTTCTCAGCTGCTGGGAGGAAACTTTCAAGTTGGTGTCTGAGGTTCTTTCCTCTAAAGCATGTTAGAGCATGTTGAAGCTTGATCCTGTGTGTTGCTCCCATGTTGTGTGGGACCAAATGGGATAAGCAATACATAGCAGGGTTGGCACCCATTAGCCACTGAGAGGAGGTGTCCCGGGCTGCCCATCTGTCTTTTGGGTGTGTGTGGGGGATGGGGTGGTTTTCCATGCTTGGTTAGACACTGGTTAGATGTATGAGACACCAATCCTCCTCTGAACCTCTGCTGACAAGCATATGAAATGTCACAAAGGTGTTTAATATCAAGAGTGATAGAAGCACAGGGAATTAACTGCTAAGTTCATAAAATAAGATTCTTATGTGAAACATTAGAAAATGTAAAAAATCCTCTAGATTATGGGCAATGAGCTCATGTGGGGCTGGCAGAGGTAACATTATGTAAGGGATCTCCCAGCTCACAGCAGAGATGGGACTGGATGAAAGGTTTTCCTTTCTGGGATAACTTCAGTCTTCTCTGGGTTCTTTATTTTTATTTCCATTAATTATTTTGTTGTTTACATATTTATGTATATGCGTGTGTGTAACACACACAGTTCCCGGGGAATGCAATCATGTTTTATATATATATATATATATATATATATATACACATACATACATATATACACACATATTACATGATATATGCACACACATATAATATATATACATATGTAATAGGTCCAAATATGTTATACATATTACAAAAATGTAATAGGGCAAAACATGTAATGCATATTACAAAAATGTAATATGGAAGAACATGTAATAGAGCAAAATATGTAAAGCGTCTTACAAAAATGTATTATGGAAAAAATGTAATAGAACAAAGCATGTTATACATAATATAGAGAGTGTAATACATATTACATGATTGCATTCTCCAGAGCCCTCCCTCCACCTTAATCACTTGTGAACCTACATCTTGATTCTTGTGCCCCTCCCTTTCCTGATTTCTCCCTTCCCCATCGCTCCTTAGCTGCTAGCCCCAGTTCATTGTCAGCTTATTTTGACTTCTTCTTGATCTTTTGTTTATTTTCCTGTATCCCATCCTATATTCCCGAGTTCTTAATTCAATTTTCTTCTTGTTTCTTCATCCAGCAATCCCATCTCTTTCTTGTTCCTCACTAGGGATTCTCTTAACAACCGATCTACATTATTATGACTACTGCGTGGCAGGAATAACTGAGACAACATTGATGTACCTACAGTGCGATCCTTGTTGACACAAAGGGGAGAGACAGAAGACTCTAAACAACTCTGTGAAAGATAATATAATGTGGACTTTGTGAAGTACATGGAGAAAATGAAAATGAGGGCTGGGTTGTCAGTGCATGTTGTGTGACAGCGGAGATGGGGGTGGTAGTGCAAGAGGTGGTGGTAGTGGTGGGAGTTTAGTTGGTGGTGAGGTTGGTGGTGGTGGTGGGCAATGGAGTTGGTGTTCATCATGGAGGCAAGGCAGATGCTAGTAGTGCAGTGATGGGAATAAGGTGGTGGTGATTGTGGTGGGCATTGTAGATGCTCTTGAGATTAGTCAATGAGGACCTCCAGGAGAAAGATATGTGAATAAACCTGAACCATGAAGAACCACCCCCAGAAAAATCTAAGAGGAAAGCATCCAAGAAGGGAAAATACAAATGCAACAAACATAAGTCTCCATTGCTCATCCCCCACCACCATTTTGGATGCTCTGGGTTATACCTTGCATGGACTTAATGGCTCCCTATAGAACTGAGTCTCAGGCACCCTCAGTGGACTCTGCCTCATGAACTCTTCCTAGTAAGTCCCTTTCAAATAAATCTTTCACTTGTGGTCTCTGTGAACCCTAACATAAGACAGTGATTATAAATATAGCTTTCAAGGAGCTTTTCTGTAAAGAAAGGAAATTGAGGTCAAGATTATTAAAGTCTCACAGACAGCTCAAACTCCTTTCCAAAACTGAACCCATTAACATTTTCTTAAATTAGCATCTTTTCCAGTGCAATCCTCCTCAGCAAATGTTGGATTATTCATTCTGGCACAACATTCATTCTGGCACAACACCCTACTCTTCTATAGTCAATTTCCAAACCCTGTTAGCCCTGTTTCCTTTAATCAGTGCTCATGAAAGGTCAGTAAGGGCTTGACCCAGAACAATTCAGGTGTCATTTGGTGGTAGTGGGAACGGCTGAAGCATGCTCTACCTTGTTTAGCCAAAATGGAACTTAAACTAAAACCATACCCAGTCTTTTGGCCTGCATTCTTGGCTGGCCTTTACAAGCTGTGCCCATACGCATAATGTCAACTTCATAGTGATCTTTTTAGCAAAAATAGGCAGGGAGCAGGTCTGTCCATCATTTCCTTGAAGATTGTCGCAAAGGGTGAAGCATCCCACATTTCACTGTCCTTCCTCCAGGCTCAGAGAAAACAAATATAATCTGTGGGGAAATTCAAAAGAAGCTCAACAAAGAGCAAAGGCAATAAGTGAGACTGAGGAGGGGAAATTAATTAAGCCAAACTACAATTAGTGGTTTTGGGTTTGAGATGCTGAGGCAGTTTGGACAATGGAGATCTGGAGCAGAGAAAGGAAGCGTACTGGCAGGGAGCTGATTCAGGGTCCAAGATTAATTATCATTCCACCATCTAATTATCTAGTCTGAATCACTCACTGCCTTGCCAATTGAGTTCCTTTCCTCCAACACAGCGAATGAGCAAAGAATATATTCCTTGAAGCAGGGGGGTCTTGATTCTAATTTTCACTTAAGATAGAGAATAAAAGCTTCCTTTTGTCTTTCTTTCCTGAGTATAGTTTATCTTTTTGAAAGAGTGACTCTCTTATGGCTTATCGTCTTCTTCCTTAGCAAATAGATATTTTGCATCATTGTCATGTGAATAAAAAAATGGTTGGCACATTCCCACTGGGTGTATGGTTTCTAACAGGTGGAATGCTGGAAATACGATCTTTATTTTATTTATGTATTTAGACAGCTCACACAGTACAGGGCATCTCTTAAAATACTGGAGTTTGCTAATGACAGTCTAGGGTAAATGTGGTCAAGCTTAAAGCCATTTACGTATCACACTAGTGCGTGGAGCTGGGAACTATGAGATTTGCAAGTTGGTTAATAAATGAATGAAACAAAAACATTCAAAGCTATGTTGCCTCTCCAGCCAACCTATGATCACTCACATTGATGAGTTTTTAATCTGTTATGATGTCCAGTCTCTCATGCTGGTCTTGGACCAGTTTTCAATACCATTTTCACCAAGAACCTCAACAAAAATAATAGAAGTTTATCATCTGGGTCTGCTGGCCTCCAATGAAAGTCATTAGTTAGTAGAATAAATTTTAAAGTTAGGTTTCTAGGTAAGTCTAAGTATGGCTTTTGGATTTCTTCATGTCATAAACCCTCTGATTTGCCCATACCCAGCTATCCTTATCAGGATCA
This sequence comes from Uropsilus gracilis, assembly GCA_004024945.1. NCBI lineage: Eukaryota > Metazoa > Chordata > Mammalia > Eulipotyphla > Talpidae > Uropsilus > Uropsilus gracilis. Next base: position 40,827 of record PVHY01004873.1, read on the forward strand.
CCCCTTCCCTCTATTTTCTGTTGTGTTGATTGGAACACAAGGAAGTGTTTACAATAAAGGTGATGATAGATTTTAGTGAGGACAAATGAAAAGGTAAGAAGAAAATTGTTGGTACTCTAGAGAGTAGATGTGTGGTTATAAACATGGACTTAAGAGCTAGACAATTGGGTATGAGTCCTGGCTATGGAATGAATGAGTATGAACAATTTACTCAGCCAAGGTGCTTTCATTTCTTAATTTATAGAATGTGAAATAATTACTGGGCCATCCACAGGAGGCAATTTTGTGGTTTCATGATATAACATACAAAAGTTGCTCAGAACAATGTCTGGCATATATTAATTGATATAATTAATTAAAAATATTAGCTTTTTTATTATTAGACTGACTTGGGTTAGGCATATTTATGAATTTGTTTCCTCTAAGGCAAGATATAATTATTGCCTCTCTCATCTGATTGACCTAGGAACTAATGGAATAATGTAAATAAACACTAAGCATATTACTTAGCACTCTAATGAATGTCATCTATAAAACACTGCTCCTCCAGATATGATGTTTATTCCTGAATTCCTTCTTTGTGTTCCAGACCCCTCAGACTTTCCGCATCTACCTCCTCCTCGAGGAGACGGATGCAATCCTAGCTCTTCTCTCACTTGGATCCCCTTTTTTCCCAGTGGTCGGATTCTTCTCACTGGCACCATCTTTCTGCAACCAGCATTGTGTATACAAACACGTGGGTGGCTAAAAACTCATTAACTCCCAGGTGTCTTGATATCCAGAAGTAGACACATAATCTTTGTCTTCAAAGAACTCATGGGTTGGCTTAAATGAAGAGGCAAGCTAGGCTCACAGAAAATAGTCAGTGGATGTTAAGACCTTCTCTAGACTCCACTGTGATGCGGACTCTAACAATCAGAGCACCTGGCCACAAACCTGGACATCCACATATCATGAGCTTTGTACTCTGTTTAGCAGGATCTAGACATTTATGAAATACTATCTCTAGAGTTGTTCCCCATCCACTGGGACATGTTTTCTCAATTCCACCAGTGTGGAGAGCTTACAGTGCAGGCAGGCGTGCTTTAGATAAAGGAGAAAGTAGATTAATTGTTACCTGCCATTAAGAAATTTGGGCTCTAGGGATAAATGGAGAGATCATAAGCAAGAGTATTTCCAATGCTGACGCAGGTAATGAGGAGAAAGAGCCCAACAAGGGGTGAAATAACCAGGAATAGGGAGCTACTTTGGGCTGGATGGATGGTAGAGGATCATGTGAGACAACATAGGACCTGAATCTTCATGATGAAAAGGAGCCAACCATGACAAGAGTTACAAGCAAACACTTCTTTAAAATTTATTTATGTTATATTATTGCATTATTGTATATCCCGGGGCTTTCCCACTTCACTAACCATTTAACCATCCTGATCTTTTGTGCTCTTCACCTCCCCCGCCTTCTTCCCCCTCCTCTCTCGCTCCATGGTTCAATCCCATTGGTTGTTTTTATTTTTTCTTATTCGTTTGTTTGTTTTTCCCTATAGCCATCATATAAGTGAGGTCATCCTGTATTTCTTTTTTTCTTTTTTACTTATTTCTGCTAATATGAGTCTTTCTAGTTCCATCCATGGTGCTGTGAATGACATGTATTTGTCCTCCTTGATGGATGCGTAGTATTCCATTGTGTATATATACCACATTTTTTAAAACCAATTATCTGTTTTGGGGCATTTGGTTTGTTTCCAAATCTTGGCAATTGTAAACAGGGCTACAGTGAACATATGTGTACAGGTGTCCTTTTGAATTAATGTTTTCATGTCCTCTGGGTAGATTCCCAGTAGTGGGATTGCTGGGTCAAATGGTAAGTCCACTTTCAATTGTTTGAGGGTCCTCCACGCAGCCTTCCATAGTGGCTGTGAAACAGGGTATAAAGAAAGGCTTTTTGACTTTAACTGTTTATAGTTATCTGCCTGCTTTTTTTTAAAGCAGGCTACACACTCTTTATTAGCATTTTTACGGATCACATTTACCATTGATATGCAAAAGCCAGCCAACTGCTCTCTGCTTTTAGCTCCAAAAACTGCAGAAAAGAAAAACTTTAAAACACAGTTTAAACTTTTTACTCGTGGGTTTTTACCACCATCCCCAGCCTTCTCAACCAAAATACCAAACCAATGTAAGACTATCAGTGCAGTGCAGACTAATTTATTTCTAACAAAGTGATTTCTAATTATCCTAATAACTACAAAAGAAACATTTAAGACTCAGAATACTTTAACATTGTCTAAAATCTTTCTCAGTATTGTCCAAAGTCCTTTCCCAGATTGCCCCAAAATCCCCAGTCTCTCAGTCCTGATCATCTCACCAATGTCCAGACAGAGTCCATCTCCAGATGCTTGAAGACATGTTTTTTTGACTGCTCCTCGTCTTCCACGCTGTCTTCTCCTTGTCACCTTTAGGTAGCAGGAACTCCATGGTGCCGAACCAGCAAAGTTCACTTTCTTCTCAGGCCTAACTTTTGCACGGCCTCTTTCAGACACAAATCAAACTCAACAAAACAAACTCCAACACGAAGTTTAAATCTTCAAATTCTTTAACTGCATTCAGCACATGTGCTGCCAGCCTGGGCCAGCCAAGGGTTGCAGGCCCTCAGTGGCCACATGGCCAAACTCACATGGCTCACATCTTTACAAGATGGCCGTATCTCTCCTCCACTGAACCTCTCTCTATCCAGTTTCCATATTCGACTCTCAATCCAATCCAATCAAATTGAATCGAATGCTTTTCTTTGTTTGCACACCCTTTATATACCCTGATTTCCCGCCTTCCAGGAAATCTGTTTTACCTTGACTATTTTACTTCTTTCTTCCTCCTGCATCCCCCTGAAGGGAAATTCTAGCTAAGGTCATTCTCCCATTTTAACATTACCTGTCCTTGAAATCTGCAATCTTAAACAGGAGACAATGGGGAGGGGGAAGCACACCCTATCAGCTGGACCAGTTACAAGCAAACACTTTTGATGGAAACAGCAAAAGGAAAGATCCAAACCAGCGGAGACATTTACACAAGCCAGCCTGGGAGCAGGCAACACTCTCCATTCCGCCTCCCCACTCCCCCTCTGCCAGGCAGCCCCAATGCCAGGGCACAGACCACAGAGAACGTCGCTCTCCCTCCATGCCTCTTGGGAATCATTCCTCCATGCAATCCAAGTGTGGAGAGCTGGTTCTCTTTCCAGTAGAACGAGATGGTACCATTGTCATCATACCCTAAAGCATGTTGACTTTGCAACTAGGGCTCAGGCAGCGAGGGAGGCGGATGGAGTTGGAGTGAGTGGAGGACTGCGTTTCTCCATGGTTCAGTCTGTGACTCAGTGGACCGTACTGGATGTTAGAACTGTGGCCCGTGAGCCCATGAGCCATACTCCTCCCATGTCAATGGTAGTCTGCAAATCAAGATTTTTGGGGAGCCCATGAGCCATACTCCTCCCATGCTTGCAGTTACCACAGTCAATGGTAGTCTGCAAATCAAGATTTTGGGGGAGGGTGTGAAGGAGAGAGAGAGAGAGAAAGAGAGAGAGAGAGAGGAATTAACTCAAACATCCACTAGGGGTGGTGAAACATACCCCCATGGATAACTTAGGGATGTCTGAACTAGCCTCATGTGCCTATGTGTGTACATGCACACATGTGTACATGCTTACATCTCTCTCACAGCCCTTGGAAAACAGTTTGATCAACAAGAAGGGGAAGAGGCCAAAAGTCTCCATCCCACAGCATGTGCAGCAGTGGTATTCCCCAGAGCCCTGAGATCCTAAACAATCAGAAGCTCCTTCTTCCTGACCCCAGGGAGCAGAGTCAGGAGAGTCAGGGGTCCCCTGAGGTGACTCCATGTCTCTTTGGCGTGATAAACGTGTCCTCAAAATGGCAGCCTTGACCCTAGGCAAAGCTCCCGGATCACCCATCTCCTTTCTGGATATCAGAAAGGCAGGCTGTGTTCTGACAAGTGTTCTTTCTCTCCTGCTCCCCTGTTTGGTTTTCTGCTCCTCCCCCTATAACCCCCCCCCCCAAGTCCCTTTGCCAGTTTCTCTCCAGCTTCCTTCAGCAGAGCTTGAGTTAACCAGGAAACGCAGTCTCCTTGCCCAGCAAGGAGATTTTGCATGTTGAGCTTTGAAATGAAAATGGTCTTTGCGCAGCTTCTCCCAGCTCCAGGCCAGCAGCCGGCCTGGCCCTGCATCTGTGGCCTGGCGAAGGAAGCCAGGTCCGGGAGGCAGCAGGAATGGACAAAGTTTTTCTCTGGGCAGGTGTCCTGCTAGCGGAGGGTGGAGCCAGAGGTGAGGGAGACCAGGCTCTGGGGCAACTGGGGGTGCACTTGCTTTTGTGGGCTCTGCACAGGAACCAAAGCATGCCTGAGGCTGCCACCACCAACCCCAGATCTCAGCGTTGCTGCAGGAGGACTTATGTCCATGTTTTCATGCAACGTGTCTGTAGAGCCCCTTCAGGGGAGAAGGTGATGTATGACTCATCCAGGCCTGGCTTCCAGACCCACCCGTGCAGGCCTCCTCAGCTGCTGCTTTGAATGGCCAGCACAGGCTGGTGACACTGGCCCGTGCCCTCTCCTGCAGGGTTAGGACATATCACGCAGCTGGTAGGAGACAGAGGCGATTGCTCCATGAGCGGCAAGTGGGAGCATCTGGGAGGTAAATGAGCTCATCAGGACTTTCACACCACTGGCCCCTGCAGCTGCCACCTGCAACCTTGACCGTGCTCACTGGAAGGCACTTTGGCACGTGGGCACATGGGGATGGGATACCTGTTAACAGGGGACTCCTAGGCCCCGTTGCACGTCCTCTTGGGTGTGTGCGTGTGCAAGTGTGCACACCTGAGCCCAGAGCAGGGCTAGACGTGGTGGCAGCAACTCGAGGAGTGCTGCGGCTACAGAAAAGGTGAGAGAGCCCAGAGAAAGAGCGTAAGTGATACGGAGTGGTGACTTGTTTTAAAATTGAATGGGCGCCAAAATACCCTGGTGGGCGGGGTCTGATAGACACGCCAGAGGAAGCGAGAAGCGCCAAAGGGCAAATAAAAGGAAGGAGCAAGGATAGGAGAGGGAGGAAAGGGAGGAGATGAGAAATGGTGAGAGAACAGGCCCACATGGTCTGGCCAGGGTAAGCCCCCTGGAAGAGTGAGCTGGTCCCTGGAGATGGCCAGGGATGGGGAAAGCTGATTTGTGCATCACCAATTGTGGACGAAGTTTGAAGAGCCTTGGAGAAGCGGAACAGCGAGGAACACTGGAGAGAGAAGAAGCGAAGACGCTAGAGAAAACTGGACTTTGCAGAGTGCCGGCCTCAGGTTTGGAGGGGCAAAGGGCACCGTCTTGGACATGTGTCTTTGGTGCTGAAAATGGTGACTGGGGTAAGATAACTGCCACTTGTGGCTTTGAAAACTTTTTTGTTTTCCCTGTTGAATTTCCTTGTTAGTAAAACCGTTGTTGAACTGCCTTTGAGTGGCAACTGCTACACTCAGGTGAGAAGGATCTGCTAAAAAAAAAAAAGCTGGGTGGCAGATGGCATTTTAAAAGTTTTTTCTTCCTGTGGCTTTCTAGCTAGTGGCTTCTGCCCCTTTCATCCCAATCTAGTAAGGACTGGTGGGGGGGAGTTGGGAGGCTTCGGTGCCTGCCTGCCTCCTAGCTGCCCTGCGAGGCCCATGTCTGCCTCTTTGCCTGCCAGCCTCCCTGCCTGTGCACCTGACTCCTGGAGAGAGCTTCGCAGCCTGTCAGGTTCACCAAGCATCTGGGATGCTCGTTACCCATCTGCCCGAATAGGTGGTGAACCTGCCCCAATGTGTGCTTGCGCAGCTCAAGCACCCTGGGTGGACCATGGCTGCATCCAGCTCCCTGGTGTTACCGCCCCTCTGCATGTGGGGTTGGCACTAGCTTCCAGCTCTTGCAGACTCTGACTTCCGATGGGTTTCTTCCTCCCTCGAGACTCAGTTTCCCCATCTATACAGGACAGTGACAAGATCTTGGGTGAGGATGGTATGGAATAAACACGCAGCCACTGGCATGTATCAGTGCTTCTGAAACAGCAGCCCTGGGATTACGGGGAACACAGACGTTGGTCCTAAGGAACCAGAAAGACCTTGTCTAAGGAGGCTCAGGGGTGCATGACTTCACTGCCCTGGGGCGGCAGCAAAGGCCAGCACAGACGAGTTTGCAGAAGCAAGCAGAGGTGAGGCCAAGGTCACCGTGAACTGCTGGTGCGCACTGGAGATCCCCCCATCCTCGTCATGGACCAGCCCACAGAGGGTGTCTAGCACCCACCTGAGGACCAGGCTCTTGATCTGACAGATGATGGAGCCTTATTGAAAGCTTTTGAGTCTACAAGTGATGGGCGGCGAGCCTTTCCTCTGCAGCAAGCCGTATGAGCGGTGGGCTGTGGGGGTGAGGGCTCGAGGTAAACTACAGGCTTGCATGGGGGGGTGGGGCGGAGGTGAGGGGAAGGTTACGCATCAGAAATGCTATTGGTTTGCTCGCACCAGGACAGCGTGATTCTGATTTACTTTTATGGGGTAAAAGTTAATGATTAGCGGGAAGAACCAAATGCAAAAGCTAGTTCGGGAGATGGGGGTCAGGGGAGACGGAATGTTCTTTCTTGTCGGCTTTACACTCAGAGCCCAGCTCCAGTAAATCATTTGGCAGGGCAATCAGTGCACCTGTTAGCGAGCCTTGGCATTTAATTGGCATTATCGGCCCCGCGCAGAGGCAGGCACTGACGTCACCGCTGTGCGAGTGGAACACATTTGCATTTCACAGACATGGCAAGGGAGCTGGGCGTGCCAGCTGCAGCCTTCCCTGTATGCACCTGATGGAGCCCCGCAGCGGCTGGCTTCCTGGAGTCAGCCCAGTGCAAGGACCTGCGGGTACCTTCGCACTCACCTCTGCCCAGCACAGCCCCTGCAATGTCCCCACAGTGCAGAGGGCAGGCAGGAGGAAGACTGCAAAAACCTGGATCTGGAGGTTTCTCTTGTTCTGGCGACCTTGGCTTCAATGGTGACTCCTGGGTTTGGCCACTTGCGTTCTGTGTGTTTCAGCTAATTTCCAGGGAATGGCCCTGGAAGTGCAGACGTAATTGCAATCACTGTGAGCCTCTCCCCGGCGCCGGCGGGGCCAGCTCAGGCCTCACCCATTCAGTCCCCCTCAGACTCTCGTTGTGAAACAGGGCGACCATGAAGGGCTTTTTACCTTCACTTTAACACATACAGGCCTGCTTCTCTCCCTGAAGCAGGCTACAAGCAGTTCCTTTGCAATTACCTTTAACCTTAACTGGATACACTTATCTGCCTGCTTTTTTCTCTAAAGCAGGCTACACACTTTTTATTAGCATTTTTACTGATCACCTTTACCATTGATATGCAAAAGCCAGCCAACTGCTCTCTGCTTTTAGCTCCAAAAACTGCAGAAAAGAAAAACTTTAAAACACAGTTTAAACTTTTTACTCGTGGGTTTTTACAACCATCCCCAGCCTTCTCAACCAAAATACCAACCCAATGTAAGACTATCAGTGCAGTGCAGACTAATTTATTTTTAACAAAGTGATTTTTAATTATCCTAATAATTACAAAAGAAACATGTAAGACTCAGAACACTTTAACATTGTCTAAAATCTTTCTCAGTATTGTCCAAAGTCCTTTCCCAGATTGCCCCAAAATCCCCAGTCTCTCAGTCCTGATCATCTCACCAACGTCCAGAGTCCATCTCCAGACACTTGAAGACATGTTCTTTTGACTGCTCCTCGTCTTCCGCACTGTCTTCTCCTTGTCACCTTTAGGTAGCAGGAACTCCTGTTTCCCAAATTCCTGCCCCTAACACCCTAGATAGAGTAGTGATAGCATAGATCTTTTCCTATAGCCATTCTCCCAAAAGGTTCTGACTGCCAGGAATGAACCTTCCTTTAGTCAAGGAGTAAGGGTTTGAGTGAAAAGTGGAAGAGCAGAGGGCCACTGGCAAAAAAGGAGAAATCACTATTCACAATAGCCTAGATATGGAAACATCCTAAATGCCCCCCAAACAGATGAACGGATCAGAACGTGTGGTATATGTCCAAAAATGGAATATTATTCAGCCATCAAAAAGACAAACTTACCTCATTCGCAGCAACATGGAATGGAATCGCATTAGCCAGAAATCAGCCAGAAAGAAAAAGAGAAACACTGGATGGTCTCACTTATAGGAGGGTTACAGGGAAGACAAACAAACTGACATGAAAAAATGAAAACTGTCAACAGAACTGAAGCATAGAGCAAGAGGGAATTGGAGGGAAAAATTGGGAGCGAGATGGGCACAAGGAATTAAGATGGTGGTGGGAGAATCTTGGGGCAGACAATGATGCTATATATATGTATATATATATAATGTATATGTACAATCAATTTAAAAAATTTTTAAAAAGGAGGAGAAATCTCTATGAATACTCTTCGTTTCTGAAATCTGCCCTCATTGGCAGCCTCTAGTATTGCCATTTACCCATACAGGAAAGGGGCAGGAAGCTCTGGGCTCCCTCCTCTGACTCTGGTGTCACTCTCCACACTTCTCAGCCCAGTAACTCACCTTAGAAAGGTCTCCTCCGTGTGGCCTCCAGCCCCACATTCCGTAAGCCCCTACTAGCGACCCCTGCTCAGTTTGGCAATCAAAATCATCTCCTCACTGCTCACCTGCCTCCTACTTTACCCTCTTTTCCACCAGCCACTTTTTCTGTTTTTTTTCTTTGTTTTCCCTTTTGGAGGAGATAGCATGAGCCATGATAAGAGCCTGGTCTTTGGGATGATAGGGGAGGATGCACTTTCTGGCGCTGCTGTTCATCAAGATATTTAATCTCTCTCTAGTAATGAGCTATAGAAATGATCCCTGAAAGTATATCTTGAGCTAGTTAATCCTTCTGAGCTCCAGTGACAGTTTAAAGATCGCTTGGGAAAAATTGTACAGAAAAGAGAATCCAAGACATTTGTCTGCTGCCCACGTATGGCAGGCACCAGATAAGCCAGTTTTCTTTGCTTAATAAGACAGACACCCATGTCCCTGCATGCACCCCTCTGTCGAGGTCCTGCTTTACCAGTTCCCCCCACATGCACATCCCCAGTATGTGTTCCTCCCTGTGGGTCCTTCCAGTCAGCAGGTAGTCATGAATGGGTTTTCCTGCCTGGAAGATAGCCTGTTGCCTCTTCTTTCCCTATGAGCCTTCCCACTATTTTTATCTTTTCTGTTGCTACTGATCATGAAAGAGGATGATTCTCATTGTTCCCAGTTTCTTTCCACGTTCGTTTCAATCAGCCCCACAGCCTTACCATAGCTCTATGGAGATTTCTCTCTTTGTGGTCACCATTGACCCTGCCAAACCCAATCTTCAGTTCTCAATCTTCATCTCACTGGATCCCAGAGCTCTGAAGTCTTGAGATACTCTTCCCTTTCAGCTTCCTGTATCAGCTCTTTCTCAGTTTCCTTTACTCCTTGATTTTATGATCTCTTACTTGGGGTAACCTCAGTGCTTGTTCTTCTTTTCTTTCCTAACAATTTTATTGCTCTGATGGTCTTACTATTAACACAGCTTAATCCACCACCTAGATGCTGAAGGCTCAAGCTCTGACTCCCCAACCCCAGATCTTACAGTCAGCTGTTTGCTTCCCTTTCCTGACTAGGAGTCTCACAAGCACTCAAATTCATCACCCCAGCCGCCCTCACTTCAAGCCCAACTCAACTGTCTCATCTCAGATAACCTCTGATCCTTTGATTTGCTAAGTCCAAGAACCTTTCCTCCATAATTCTCTGTGAAACCCTATTTAGTTTTGATAAATATTTTGCACTTTCACAGGACACTGTATATACTGTCAGTGTGACATTTATCAACCCATTTCCAGATGGCATCTCACTCTGTTTTCCTAGATGTGCTAGCAACTCTTTGTAGCCAAGCACCTATGTGTTATATCTGGTATCATGTTCAGTATATTAAATTTTTGAGGAATAAATCTATGAAATATTGGGGACATGTTTCCATGGCCCATGCATAAGAAAATCAGTTCTGGGCTGGGCACGGTGGCACATGCTTGTAAGTGGCAGCCTAGGAAGCTGTACAGAGAGCAGAGATTGCGGTTTGAGACCTGCTGGGGGCACATAGTGAGACCTAGTTCCAAAAAAATACAGCTGGGTGTGGTGGCATGCACCTGTAATCCCAGCTACCTGGGAAGCTGAGGCTGGGGATTGCTTGAGTCTGTGGTACCCCAGGTAATGTGAGCCTGTGGTTCCACAGTCAAAAATAGTGAGATCTAGTCTCAAAAAGAAAGAAAGAAAATCAGTTCACAGTCCTTTAAGGATAGTCAATGTAGATATAAAAATACAAGAAAGTCAATTCTTGGAAAACAATTAGTATTTGTCGTTTATTAATCTTCGTTCATTGTGTGACTGATTGTAATGACTTTGGCCAATATCTGGTGAAACAACAGAAAGGAGAGAGATCAATTTTAAGTCTCCCAAATAAAAGAATCTGAGGCAAGGATGGAACAGGGGTTACAGGTTTTCTACACGAGGAAGATCTTAACACACAATCAGAGAGATTTGAAATTAAATCTCAATCTTATCCTTTACCTGAGGGCTTGGGGCAAGGCGTTGAATACTCCCGAACCGATGCTTCCTCATCTGCCAAATGAATCAAGATTCACCCCTAAGACTTGCTTTCAGCATTGAGTGGAAGAGAAGCTGGTGACCCATGGACCCTGAATAGATGGTCTTCTTGTTGGCTTCAAGACATTGTGCAGGAAAAAGACATGTGCCAACTGGAAGCTTCATCTCCAAAGTGTTCTGTCATTCTGTTTCTCAAAACTTTCATTCCAGTGTTGGTGTATGGTAGTGGGGTGGGGGGTGGGGTGTCTGAACTGGAGGGAGTGGAGAAGAATGAAAGCTTTTGGACCACAGGGACCCCTCATCTAGTGACAGACCACATGTGGCCACACGGCTTCGGCTGACTTCTGTTCTCGTTGTCCTTTGTCAAGTTCACTCTCTTCTGACTTGTTTCTTGATGGCAATGAGTGCTATGAACGCCACATGGAGAAGCATGATAAGGTTCCCTGTCTTCACCTGTGAGCTCTGCCCAGCCCTCAGGGGCCCTGTTTCTTAATGGTTCTCGTTGCTTTGACAAGATCCCACCTGGAAAATCCATCGAAACGCCACTTTCCAGCAGTCCCAATAGTTATCCTTGGTGGGTTCTCAAAGACAACATCGTGGGAGGCTATTGAATTAACTTGCACAATGTGTTATCTATATTAAAGCAGAGTCTTGGCAAGCAAAGCTTAACCTTCCCAATATACAGCCACAGAACTCTGCAACCCAATTCTGCTGTGTTAATAATGCGAGAATCCTGAAACGTTGCCAAGGTTTCCAGTTTGGCAGCACCTCAATGAGGTCCACCTGGTAACCCTAGGCATCCCATTCCCCTTTCTGCAATTTCTGGGAGCAGGATCTGCCCAGATTGTTAATACATGCATGAAGTGGTGGCAAAAACTATACAAGAGAAAACTCTGTGTTTTGTATCCTAGATTCACAAAAGACATTAATGACAAGTTCTCATCAATATATTTTTTAATTTTTTAATTTTATTTATTTTTTAAATTGATTGTACACACATTGATTGTTTATTTTTTAAATTGATTGTACACATATGTATGTGTATACACACACACACATATATATACATATATATATACATATATATATATATATATATATATATATATATATATATAGTACATCATTGTCTACCCTGAGGCTCTTCTACCACTTAATTACCCGTGAACCATCTTAATCTCTTGTGATCTCCTCCTCCCCCAGCTTTACCCTCCTCTCCATCTCTTGCTTTGTGCTTCAGTTTTGTTGACAGTTTTGCATTTCTCTTGTCCATTTGTTTCTTTTCCCTCTATCCTTCATATAAGTGAGACCATATACCATTTCTTTCTTTCTGGTTTATTTCCACTTGCATGATTCCTTCTAGCTCCATCCATGTTGCTGACTTAAGTTTGTCTTTTTTGATTGTTGAATCATATTCCACTGTGTTCATAGATCACAACTTTCTGACCCATTTGTTTGTGTTGGGGCATTTGGGTTGTTTCCATATCCTGGCTATTGTAAATAGTGCTGCAGTAAACATCTGAGTACAGGTGTCCTCTTGAATGAGTGTTTTTGTTTCCTCTGGGTAGATTCCAGAAGTGGGATTGCTGGTTCAAATGGTAGTTCCATTTTCAGTAGCTTTGAAACTGGGTGCCCCTCCCCCACCCTTGGGGGCGTGGCAGTTAAAAACTTGCGGCAGTTAAAAACTGATGGAGGAAGCAGCTGGGAGAGGATTTGCACAAGAGAGGGAGGACCATGTGAAGCTGATAGATGAGAGGTTTTGGCATCTGGAGAAGGACATGGGAACAGAGCCTTCCAGAGAGGAGAGAAGAGAATGACAGGTGGATAATGAGTAGCCTGAGTGACCAGGCTGGGCAGAAGCCCCCTGGAAGAGTGAGCCGGTGGTGGTGAGGAGCCATGGTGGCCAGCAGAAGAGTGACCAATGTGGAGAGCATGATGCCGCAGCAAGGTGGTCTGGAAAGCTGGTACCTGGCAATGACCGGGAATTTGGAAAGCTGATTTGTACATCAGCAATTGTGGAAGAAGTTTGCAGCACCTTGAAGAAGTGAGGCAGCTCAGGATACTGGAGAGAGAAGAAGAAAAGAGAAGATGCCAGAGAAAAACTGGACTTTGCAGAGTGCCAACCTATGAGGTTTGGAGGGGCAAAAGGGTACCATCTTGGACTGTGTCTTTGAGACCTTTGGTACTGAGAATGGTGACTGGAGTAAGATAACCGCTACATGTGGCTTTTAGGACTTTTTTCCCCATTGAACTCCCTTGTTAATAAAATCCCTTGTTAAACTGCATTTTGAGTGGCAACTGCTATGCACAGTGATACAGAACTGGGGCTTGTAAATTGGAGGCTTTTGCCTCCTTTTCACCCCAATTTCAGCTTGAGGGTTCTCCAGACATTTTCCCATAGTGGTTGGACTAGTTCACATGTCCATCAGCAGTGCAAGATTGTTCCTTTCTCTCCACATCCATTTGTTGTTACCTGTTTGTTATCATATGGGCCATTCTTACTAGTGTGAGATGGTATCTAATCAATATTTTGGAGCACATTTCAATCCTTGGAATTCAAGTCCAGTGACTGAATTCCTCCCCTCTACTGAGGATCCCCTCTACATGATCATTACCCATTGTTTTCCCTTCCATGACTGCAAGATTACCGAAGAGGAAGGCTGTGTCTAATTAACTTTAAAGTCAAAGTATGGAGGCATTGACCTGGATTCAATTCTAGCTGCGTGAGCACCTATGCATTATTCACTAATCCGAACCTCATTTTGTTTGTTTAATTAGAGACCTGGTTATTTCTACCAGAGGGATGATGGGGAAGTGACTGAGATTTTGCAAATACTGCATATGGTAACACATGTGGGGCTGGTACATATTTCCCTCCATTCATTTTCATTTTGCTTCACTGAGAGTAAGAGCCAGATGAGTGTGGGGCTTCTGAGGAAGGAAGAGTCATGCAGGGAGTGATGGAACCAGCTGTTGCAGCCTCATCTGATGTGTGTCTACCAGTGGCACCTCTTTTCCAGGACTTCACATCCTCTTCACATCCCCTCCTTCATACAGCCCCTTCTCAGTCACCTGTTTCATCTAAGCCCGCGCCAAAAGACTTTCATCTCCTACGTTGAGAGTCTCTGACAACAAAACTGGGATTCGCTGGACTGGTATTCCTGGAAGTGTGAGGGTGGTGATGATTAGGGACCACCTTGAACAATAAGGCAGGAAGTGATAATGATGAATCAACACCCTGCTTCCCTTCCCCAGGGCAGGTAGATTTGAGAAATAACTCAAAAAGCTATTGAAAAAGCCTCTCAGGATTGGCAATCAGTAGTAGTCTCTCTTGTTTCATGTCCTCCACTCTTACTTCCCCTTCCTGGAATCACATTCCTTAGTTAAACTTTCTACATATGCCGGTCTCAGTCTCTGTACAGGAGATGTGAGCTAAACACCCTCCCCCCTACACAGTGCACATCCTAGTGCAGCACCTAACTGGCATAGCTGTTTTCTTCACACCTCTCTGATACCTGAGAGCAGGTTAAAGACTCCTCAATATTTACCCTCTGAGACTGACGTCTGGAATAATTTTTCCTCAATCTTGGGTCTCTGCCTCATTCACAGTAACTCCCTTACATTTTGAATGAGGCAATCATTCCTGCAACACTTGACTATGACAGATATACTTGTCTATGGCTGATGGACATCAACCCAGAAAGAGTGACTGCCCTCGTGAGACCGGGTCGGTTAGGTTTGCTTTCTGGAATTCAATATCAGCATATGAAGACAGAAACTTCTTTGATTGGGCTTTTCATTGGGAGGTGCTAAGGCATCAGTGAGAAGATACAGGAAAACAGAGAAAGCCAAACTGCATATAAAGAAGACTCAGAATCAAGAAAGTTAAAATGTTTATTCCTTTTTCCTCAGATTTTCCCCCTCAATACAGTTTTCTAGCTTTTATCAAAGATCAACTGCTCTCTTTCCAATATGTCCTTATCCTTATAATAAACTCAGTGACTTCTGTCCAATGGAATTCAGTGTTCTCTGAGACTTTCTAAACTTTTTCTCCTTTGGGTCCTTAAGGACAGGGGTGCTTTCCTCAATGTCTCTTTGCCCACACACAGTAGAGGTGCATGTTTGATAAATAGGTGATGAAAAACCATAACCTTGCTTATTTTTCTCTCTTCCCCATCCAACCTGAAGACCGATGCATGTACAACTTTGCTCCTGCTGTGATTCCAAGGGCTTTCCTTCCAACTTGAACCCTTTTCACACTCACCTTTCAACCTGGCTGACACTGTGCATCCAGTGTCTGGTTGAGTAGCTCAGTTTTGTCCCATGCCAGTCACTATTGGTGAAGAAAGCCATACAGACATCCTTTTTGAGTCTGTGACAAGTTGACTCCATTTAACCTTAGATGTCTGTCTACTGCTTGAAATCCCAGTGTCTAAATGGATCTGATATAGCCCCAAAGTAGTAGTTGCAATCTTTCTGTTGTCATTTGAACTCCTTTCCCCATTTACTCACCACTAGTCACCATCACCTTCTCTCTTACTGAAAACATTGGTGGTGAGTTATGGTAAAAATTATCTTTGCTAAACTTCATAGTTATTCTATATTTTCACACAGCTTTTCTCCTTTGCCACTCTTTGCCCAAGTTAATACTTCTACTTTTGCACAAATCAGCCATGCCCAACTTCTTTTCAAGATATCCTCTGTCTCTATGTTTCTTTTCAAAGAGCATCTTGGAAATGTCTTACGGATATACTCACTCAATGTCATGTTTCAGCGGATCCTTTATGATCTTAATTCAGTATCTGATCTAGATACAGTGCCCATAAATTGTTGACCTGGTGAGTTGTTAATACCTCACATTCCTAATGTGCTGTTTTATCCCCTTTCCCACACTCCTGTTCCCAACTCCTGTTGACTATCTCCATTTCTGGAGATTTCTGTTCCAGATTACCCTGCTAACTCAATGACTATTCTGCTGTATGTAAGTCTTCCCTAAGATTCAGTCATTTTTGCTATGCCTTAAGGAACACTTTTTCTTGGGGATTGAGACAAGGTGGGTATTACCTCTAATGCCAACAGGGGAATGAGTTGCCTTTGCATATTCTGGTTCTGAATTCTAAGCATGCTGGATAGCTAGCTCCCTTGGCTCAGTACTACACTGTGAAGCACCAAATTCTCCCACTTCTACAAAAAAAAAAAAGTGAATCTGTATAACTTTAAAAATGATTCAAAAGGAGACTAGAACAGCATGAAAAACAGAAAATAACTAAAAACATGATTGTAAGAATATTAATCACTAACAGACAGGTTGTAATTAACAGAAATAGTGAAAGCTGGGAGCTATTGTATCATCCCTCTTTCCACTCCTCTTCCCTAGGTGGGTAGGTGAAAAACTGGTTGTTTACTGAATTGTTGCTGTGTATCAGATTCTGACATAGTTGCCTTAAGTGTGCTATTTAATTCAGTTTTCAAAACTACTCTGTTTTATGTATTTTCTATTATTGACTCTATTTTACAGGTAATGAATTCAGGGTTACACACTATTAAGTAAGATTTCCCAAGGTTATATAATGAGCTTTAAATCCAGAATTTGGTTCTGTGTTTATTCAACTTAAAAAAAAAAAAGACTTTCTCATCACAGCTCACAAGATAACAACAAAAAAAGAGCATCACGTCTTGAAGATTAAAGCAAAATTAATGCCTGACTTTGAGTTCACATTCTATAATTTTTCCTCACTTTTTTAATTGACACACAGATTTCTGTATCAGAGCTTCTCAACATGCTGTTGACATTTTGGGCTTAATTCTATTTTAGGTGAGGTTGCCCTATGCATTGCAATATCACTAGCATATCCCTGCCTCTGCCAATCCAGATGTAGCACCTCCCTTGTATTAAAACTAAAAATACCTCCAGATATTTAGCCTCTTAATGGAAAAATCAGGTTGGTTGAGAATTACTGTTCATTATCTGTAGGCACATAGACATATCTCCAAGAATGTACAGTTCACAAGTGCTGAAATTAGCACTGCTCACATCCCTCTGTTAGTGCTTGGACCAGCTGACACATCCTGATACAAAATACAATACCAACTTGTTGAGTGATAAAATAAATAAGGATAAGGGGAAACTTTAAAAATGAAGAACCCATTTTATGCCAGATCTCTTGTTAAGAACGTCTCTTCAAAACTACTGTGTGTAATTTTAAAAATTGTTAAGAAAATCCTTTTTCTAGATGAGAAAACAAAGTCTCAAAGAGAATAATTTTTCTGATTCACAGAGCTAGACACTGTGATGGTGAGAGTTTCAACCTGATTTTCCCTACACTAAAGTCTGCCATCTTTCCAGGATACCAACTGTGATAATAGAAATAGGAGAACCAGATTTTAAGACTGAACAAACAATAAGCTATTTTAACTTGCTTTTGCAGGAAAAAATGGCTTGCATATTATATGACAGCCAGAAGAGAACAATTGAATCCTGTTCCCCAAATTCTCCCTGACTCCCACTACAGGCAACCTTGTGCTACAAATAGAAAGTTTAGTAGTCTTCCTTGATTTCTCTCTTTCTCTCATTGCACATCTGACCCACCAGAAGCTCACAGACTCGGAGAACACTTGTTACCTGAAATTTGCTGCCTGACTTGTCTCCTTATCTCCCCTTGGATCTCTTCCCATATGGCTTCTTACTGCTCACTAGTGTGTGGTCATCTGGTTTCTCTTTCCCTTGAACATGTCACTCACATAATGTTTCAGATTTATTGTGTTTGATTTTCCTGATCTTTAGATTTTTTGAAAGGTTTGTTTTGAAATAAAAAATAAGTGTGACTATATCAAGCTGAAGAACTCCTACACAGTAAAAACAATGTGTGCCCCCCCCCCCAAAAAAAAAAACTCATTTAATTGGGAGAAGATTTTGCACAATATACATACAACAAGGGGTTAATGACCAAACTATGTCAAGAACTCAATAAAATTCAACAAAAACATATTAATCAACATGATTAAAAAGTGGGTACAGGATCTGAATAGAGCCTTCTCTGAAGAAGACATGTTGATGACGAATTGACATGTAAAAAGATTTCATTATCACTTACTATGGAAATGCATATCAAAACCATAAAGGGATATCACTTTTCATCTGTGCGAGTGATATCCAAAAGGCAAGAAAAAACAACTGTTTGATTACATGTGGTGAGAAGGGAGGCCTTTTATACGATTGGCATGACTCTAATGAAAGCAATAAGAAAATTCCTCAAAAATTAATAATAGAGGTTAGATATAATCCTGTTATTCCACTTCTGGGTATTTGCCTGAAAAATATATAAATCCAAATTCAAAAAGATATACAGACCTCCACGTTTATTGCAGCATTATTTACTATAGCCTAGAACAGGAAACAGCCAACTTACCACTGGATAAGTAAGATGTGGTGTATATACACAATGGCGTGCTAATAAGTCATTAAAAAAATGAAATCCTGCTGTTTGCAACAATATTTTTTTTACAATTTACAAAGCACTTTTAAATTTTATTCTAGTCTTTGTGTTATATGCATGCAGCTCTTATAACTATTTTACATACACATGACAAAAGTGAGAATGATTGCATGACTAATTTTGAACAACTTCAAACACTGAATATGTGGCATAAATGGAACTCAAAAATTAGTGTTTATTCCAATTAGTTTTCCACTGTAGACATACTAATGGGGCATTATACATAAGCAATATTTGATAGACCTGGAGAGAATTATATTCAGTGACATAAGTTGGGAGGAAAAAGACCAACAGTGTGATTTCACTCATATATGGTGTACAAAGGGGGAAAAAAGATGAATTAAATAATGCCAAAGTAAATGTTTTGACTAGAAGGTCAATTAGTGTACCTTCTAGTCCAAAAGAAAAAAGGGGGTGTTGAGTGGAGAAGAAAAAAGGGAACAAATGGTGAAGCATAGAATTGAAGTCACAGCAGTGAACATAGTGTAGTAGATACACATGTTGATTTCCAATGATGTCCACCTAAAACAAATTATGATGTAATATTCAATTAAAAACATAATACTTAAAATGTAGTATTTATTTTTTCTATTTTATTTTTAACATTAGTTTGTAAATAAAGTTGTGTTTCAATACAGCTGCGTCCATTTACTTATATATTATCTATGACTGTTTTCCTGCTCTAGTGACAGAGTTGTTGAATGATTATGATAGTGGATGATGAGTGATAAGGAAAAAAGGAAACATCTTTCATGTAGTATTTGCAGCAGATTGTGCAATGCATTATCATACATACATACTTTTCTCCCACCACCCTTGCTTGGATGCAAATCCTAAGTCTATAAATGGAAAGCTGATGGTTTAGAGATTTAAGCAAAACAAATTAGAGAACATTTAATATATTACCCTGAGGAAAATGGAGTGAAATATTAAGAAAGCAGTTTCTCAACAGTTTTGATCAGTTAAAATTAGAATAGAGGAGACTATTAGGGACCAGTTTCAAAATGGTTCCCAATATGAAGACTGCTTAGTCCACTCATTTCTCTATTTTTCCAGAATGCTTATATGTTTTCGACTTTTAAGCTTTCATCAGGTTAGCCTCTCAGTGATGTGAACAGGCCCCCAGATTGTTGATGACACATCAGTTGCGCAGACATAAAGCTGGGTGAGCTTGATCAGCCAGGTATGGCTACTGCCCTTATCTCCAGCTCAGATTTGGAATCTGGAAGACAGTGATCTACAGCAAAAGTGTCATTTCAAAGCACTTGGAAAAAAATAGCCTTCTTTTTTTGTTGTCTGGAGAGGACCTAGAAAGAAAGTGAACAAATGCTGCAAGACAGATTTTTCTCTCAACTTGAATTTCAGACATGGGAGATGTGGTGTTGAGTTCCTAGGTGGCAAAGTTTCTTATGTTTCTTAAATTGGGATGACTTCAGTGAAGTTTGTTCAGTGTGTTCATTTTTTTAACTATGAAAGTCACATGGAAGTAACTTTAATGTTTACAAGCCTCTCTAGCCTCTGGCACACTAGAGGGTGGGCAACAGCACGTCTCTCACCTGTCACCCAGCTTCCTGACCTCTTTGGAATGTCCCAAGAGACATATGACCAGACATATGACCTATTAGTGATGACCGTTAGACCGTTACCCCCAAGGTAAAGTCTCTTATTATCACACCTTCCTGCATCCTCCCTGCTGTTTATCACTTATACTTTGCTGCTTCCTCATGACATCATAGTAACATTTCCTGGCTGGGGTAGATAAGGAGCTTCACAACTTCATTCAAGTTCGACCTGGCCATGCTTCCCAGGATCCCTGTTCTGTGGGCTAGCTTCACAGATTGCTGTCAATCTCTTTCATCTCATTTTCTTCTTCATTCCACATGCAACTCCTAATAATGTTGAGTTTCTAGGCAGCAAAGTTTCTGAAGTTTCTTAGATTGAGATGACTTCAGTGAAGTTTGTTCAATGTACCCATTTTATTTTAACTGTGAAAGTC
This sequence comes from Uropsilus gracilis, assembly GCA_004024945.1. NCBI lineage: Eukaryota > Metazoa > Chordata > Mammalia > Eulipotyphla > Talpidae > Uropsilus > Uropsilus gracilis. The sequence goes on from PVHY01004873.1 coordinate 60,984, forward strand.
ACATGGCAGTAATTTTAATGTTTACAAGCAGGGTGATAAGTATGGTGGGATCAGTGCTGTCACCAGGATGCCTCGGAGACTTAGCCATGTGGACACCAGAGGCAGGCATTGCTTCTGGGTACCTTGCCTCCAAATAGTAGCACAGGAACGCAGTCTTGTTCCAGCTTCTTGTCTGGCTTCCCCCGAAGGGGAAGAGAAATGGTGAAGTTTACCATGTATTTAAATTCCTTGACTAGCACTGACATATGTCACTATTACATATATTTCATTGAGTAAGAAACAGGGCTACATTGATTAGATGCAAGGGATAGGGAAGAATATCCTTGGTTTGGCAACTATTTCCTATCAGCAACTCAATATTGTTGAGTTGCCATCTTGGCCTTTTGCTTAGAATACATCTTTGCTGTATGGCCTTTTGTTTGGAATACTTGTTTCAGATCTGGAGAAGTACTTGGACATCATTTTGTTTAGAACTTTTAAAATACTGGCCAATAACTGATGCAAAATAACTGGACACTTGTGACCTCGATGCCTCTCTGTTTTCCCCAGTGTGTTAAATAAAATCTCATTATTATTCCCTATCTGGAGTGGTTCTGCAATTGTGCTTGTGGGTGAAGAACCCAGATAATGACTAATATATTGGACCCTCTCCTTGCTCAGTTTCAATGTCTTTAACCTCCTGGTATCATCTGGTGATCACAAAGGAATGGGACACCCAGGGTTGACCCACCAAGGGTCCCCACCTTGTGTTGGTCTCCTTAAAGAACAGTGCAATTGCAAAACACATGACAAAAACTAATTGGTAGAAAAGTAGTATTGGCAAACCAATATATTTTTATTGCTGTGAAGTGCTTGGGCATCAGTTGGAACCCATGTACACATTTTGGATTTATGTTTATAGAAATATTCTTAGTTGTGTTGGTACGCATGTGGTTTGGTAAAAAGGAAAGTAAAAACCTGCAGAAACAGGTGAAGAATTGGCAAGAGCAGATTCAGTATGCTCTCAATAATCAGATTTGGAGGAAGTTTGGAAATTCAGAAAAGAGTAACAAATGAGCCAACGGCACAAAATGGGTATTCACTTGGACATAATGGCTCAGATCAGGAATGGAGGACCCAAAGATTCCAAGGCATTAAAGTCCTGCTTTTTCTCTTGTGCAAATGTTAATGGCATTGACTTATATTGCTTGTTGGATATCCAAACTGCATAACTGATACTGATGTAATTTCATGTTGTCCTTGTCTGTATTGTATCATGACGCTGCATGTAGTTGTGCAAGGAAAGGGCTTGTCCAGTGTCACCATGGATATGGTGATGAAAACTGAAAGTGAGAAATGTAGCTGAGGGCTGTAAGGCAAGACTGATGTGACAGGCGGTACCCACTTAGAAGGGGCACAGGCGAGTAGAAATAGCACCATCTGAGACATGCCTTGAAGGCAAGAAAGAATCACTGGGCATGGGGACTGTGCTAAGGGATCTGTCAGAAGCTGCAGAGGAAGTAGCTATTGATATTCTCCTGGTCACAGATTATAGCCCTTTATCACCTGGTGTCAATATCACATTAGCAGAGCATGTGTCTTTGGTGGTCTGAGTTCGTTACAGCATTTGGTACTTCCCAGGTTCATTTTCATAATAAATAAATAAATAAATACCTTATTTACTAGAAAAATAAAACTAGTGTTGGCAACTCTTTCTTCCTTTTAAATAGATTTTAATGTGGAGTAGGTTAATGAATGCAAAATTCTTAGAATAATAAATGGAACATGGTCAATATAACACTTGACACCTATTACTTTTTACAGAATTTCTCAGAAAATGGGTATTTTGCTTTATTTTTTAATGGTCAGGGACTTGAGCAAGACCCTGTTCTGTTTTGGTATCAGTTCAGAATAAACTCCAAGCTTTCAATGTGGCTGCCTCGCATCAACAATACCCACTCACTATGCCCTGTGCGCCATCATGCACTACAATCTTAACTTCCTCTCTCCTGTGCCTTTGGTTTTAAGTCTATGGTAAAGGATCCCTTCCTCCCTCCACATTTCTGCATCCCAGCATCAAAAGCTTTTCCTTTTTCTCCAGACCCTGGATTCTTCTCATAAAAAAGTTGTTTATCCTAGAGACAACAATTCAGTGTTCCTTGGGCTTGACACTTAGTGGGAGTTCTTACCTAAAAGTTCCCTGTTTTCTTGAAGTACATAGATATAGAGAGGGAGGCAGAGGGAGAGGGGGAAGAAGAGGGAAAGGGAGGGAGGGAGAGAGGAAGGGAGAGAGGGAGAGGGAGAGAGAGGGGGAGAGAGAGAGAGAGAGAGAGAGAGAGAGAGAGAGAGAGAGAGAGAGAGAGAGAGAGAGAGAGAGAGAGAGAGAGAGAGAGAGAGAGAGAGAGAGAGAGAGAGAGAGAGAGAGAGAGAGAGAGAACCTTCAAGGATTCCAGTTTGGGGAAGAAAATCCTGCAACAGCAAGGAAAAGTCCCTTTCACTCTGAGCTCCAATCAGAAGCATAACTATGATCTCAACCCTTTATCTTCTTGCTCTGCCCCTTCAGGACCCTTGCAGTGTCACATACTTTTCCTTGCTGATCAGCCATGTCTACTCAGGCTAGGTTTTCATCTCAGTCTTGTGGATGTAGCCATGGCTGCTGATTTCATCTTGGATTCCATTCCTGGGACCATAGATTCTCCATGCCAGGACCCTCTCACTGCCTCCCTGGCATGAACAGGGTCACTCATTTAAGTCAAAGTGTAAGTCTAGCTCTGCAGTGTAAGAGTGTTACATTTCAGTTCCTTTCAGAGCCTCTTTTCTCCTTTTTCAGACACTTGGAACAAATTACGCTAGCTATGATTTGGCCATCATTTTAATTGAACCCTCTTTTTTGCACTCTAAAGTGTTATTATTACTATTAAGTTAGTATTTGGTATGTACTTGCCACATACTAGATACAGTGCTAACGAATACACCCATTTTACAGATGAGGGGGGTCAGAGAGTCAGCCTTATTCCCAGTGTTCCAGGCTTGGTCTTCATCCCCAAGGCCTCTCTAGTCTCAAGGCAGGGAGACTAGCTGCTGGCCTGCACTGGCTGTCTGAGGGTCCAGAGTCAGCCAGCTGCTTAGCTTTGCCTCAGTACAGCGAGGTCTGTCCCAATGCACTGTCTTCACCCCCTGGCGTGCCTTCCCCAGGATGAGCTGTGTAGGGGTAAACCTTTTTCCTCCTCTCTGGAGTCTTGCCACCTGGATCAGGGTCTGGCCCATGTTGTGAACTGGAACATTGGCTAAAGAGGAGGATGGGAGCTAGACAAGCCCCTTACTCTGACCTCAGACACAGACCTGGTCCCTGCCCTGGTCCCTGCCCCTGGGCATGTATCTGTTAGGACCTGTGAGTGCCATGGACAAATAACCTGACTCCTTTCTATCCACATCTGCCTTAAGACCTCTTTGCCTGCAAAGGTGCCAAAGATAGAACAGAGATAATAATGGCTACATTCCTGGCACAGCACTTAAATGCCTAGTCTAATAATGACTGATTGCAAGGATTACGCCATTCAGCTGCCATAACACTCCAAAGGAAGGCCATCTACCCCACTTTATAGGGGAGATCCTAAAGCACAGAAATGGAGGGACTTGCCAAGGTCACACTTCAATGGCAGAGCTGGGCTTCAAATCAGAGCTCAGTGACTCCAGCAACTGTGTCTTTAAAGCGATGACAGAGCAATTCCTTCCTGACATTTCTGAGACTATCTCGAGAGCCACATGGGACTTGGCTTCACTCTGGCATTAACAAGACAGGGCAGGGGGGCTGGAAATGCCCAGGTGGTGAGTCAGGAGTCCCAGCTTCCTCTCCCAACACTGACACCTCTTGGGATTATGATGTCTTCATCTGCAGAAGGATGGATGGAACCAGCTGCTCACGGGGAGTGGAGGGGGGTGGGGTGGGTGTGGAGTGTGGGTTGTACCTCACAATCAGGCAAAATCTAAAGTTGATTTCAGTGCATATCCACTGTGTGTTCCAGGGCAGGTGACTCCATCACTTCAACCCCCCTACCCCCATCTGACTGGGCATATAAAGCTGCAAATAATATAAGCAGTCACTGGCAGAGGAAGGTGCTATCTAAAATGAAAGTTGGGGCAGACGCCCAGATCAGGACTCCATGGACATCTCATGTCCTTCTGCAGCAAGTCTGAAAGTGGGGTGATCCTTAGGGCACCTGCCTCTGCTTGCATCTCTTCCCATCAGCATCTCTTTCTAAGCCACCATGGTCATTTGGGCTGTGGACTTGTGTGATGGCAGTCACTCATGGCAGCCACACTCAAAGCCTGGATTCTCCCCATGGTTCCTCATTTAGCAATTTGCTTTTCTAGGCAGGACTTTTGACTGTCATGAGTAGGAGATTTCTGTGATCTTCAGTATCATCTCCCTGGTGTCTCTGAAAGAGTCTGGACAATTCTACCAGCCTTTTGTCTTTCCCCTTAAGTTCTTTATTGGGGGTGAACTGTACACAAGGGGAAGAATTACAGCTGGAAGGAAAATGCTTTGCCTACATTCAAAGAAAAAAGTCTCTACTCTTGCATGGGTCTCTGTTCAGCTGAGATGAAGGGAGGTGGCTTGTCTTTAGGACTAGGATGCACAAGCTATGCCCAAGGGGAAGAAGCACGAATACTGCACCAAGTTCCCTGAATGTATTTACCAGACTGAGCACATGAGGTGGGAAGATGGGAAAGAGAAAGGAAGATGGCCTGTTCTAATGCTCAGACCTTGCTGTGGGGAATTGGCTGTCCCAAGAGGCAGGTGAGAGACCCTCCGGCCCACCTGAGTTGGTTGCCCACAAGGCACAGTCAGCTCAGCCTCTGGTCCATGGATGTGTGGGCTCTGGTGAGCCAGCTCAGCATACCTCTTTCTGAGGGGGTTCAGGGAGTAGAGACAGAAATGTCTGGCATGAAAAACCATCTTCAACATTTGAAAGAAGCATTCTACAAGACTCCTTTCACAATGTAGTCATGACAAATGATCCTTCACAGTATTTTCTTTTCAATCCCTAGGTAATTCACCTAAGAGAGAAAAAAAAATTCTTGTGAAATTCCTAGATTATTGATGTGGAAAGTTCACCAAAAGCATCTAGTCTACCAACCCATCTTTTGGAGAAATAAGTGAATGCAATAACCTCCAGGAAGAAACGACTCTCATCAAGTAAATGCTTGTTAGGGTTCAGATTGCATGGCCAGCATTCTTCCCTGTGCTATTGATTATCTTTAGACTTCAAATGCAATTATATTATTTCTTTTATTCCTCTTTAATTTATGCTTCTTCTTGATTTTCCCCCCTTCTCTTCTTTTTTTATCCTAATATATTCTTTCTTTCTTTTTATTTATATATAAATTTCACAACATTGTAATCCCAGGGGTTTACCCTCTCACCCTCCACTCCATTCCCCACCCCCCACTTTCCCTCCTGCTCAAAGTTGTGCACTTCAGTTTGGTGCTTAGCTTGTTTTGACTTTTCTTCAAGTCTTTTGTTTATTTTTTCACTATATCCCATATATTAGTGAAACCATTTGGTTTCTGTCTTTTTCTTTATCACTTGTTTCTGCTAATATGATTTCTTCTAAGTACATCCATGTTGTCATAAAATCGTTGAATTTGTCATTTTTAATTGATGAGTAATATTCCATATTCTTTATCCACAAAGGATTTACTCGTGCATACTAAAGTTTGTTAAAGGGGAAACTAGTTCCTAGGAATGTGCCCCATAGAAATAGGTGTGCAGATGCACAAAAATAAGCATGCTTGTTTTTGACAACGTTGTGTATATGTTTCTCAACCTACAGACAGTGCCTAAGCCCATTTACATAAACATTTTTAAGAAATTATGATATCTTTATATAATAAAATATGAAATAGTAGTAAAAAGGACAGGTTGTTGGTAAACAGAGCTACACAAGGATTTCAAAAACATTACTTGAAACTAGACAAGCCACACAGAGAGTATTAGAAATCTGGGTTCAATTAATATGCTGGTTAAGAATAGTCAGAATTCCCAGCTACATAACATAAGTTAGAATGATGGGTTGGAGTTATTCATTAGGCAGGGGAAGAAGAAAAACTTATGGCAGCATGAAAGTGATGATATTCTGTCTTGTTATGGGTGCCAATGGGCAAAAATAGATCAACTTGTACATGTAGTGGTGCATAAACTGTTTTGTATTTGAATAAACATTTAAAGATTGATAAAAAACTTGGATTGTTGCTAATGTTGAGAATTATAAACAAATCCTAAGCTAAAAGAGTTACTTCAGTTGATATCAAATTTAATTTGAGAAGCAACCAATGGGGGAAAAATCCAATTCCATTTGCTACTGTCATTTTTAAATAACAAAAACATTGGGGGGATGTTTTAGAAATAATATATTCCTTCTATAATTAACTTATCATAAAGTCTTTTAAATAAAAAGTAGGAATAATATAATGCAAAAACTAAAAATGTTGAGCTAATTAAGATACACCTTTTTTCTAGCAGTCTTTGAAACAGCTGGCATTTAGGGTGAAATTTATTGATATTTTCTTAGAGGAGGGAAAACTAATGAGATCTAGGTGAATGTCAGTGACCTAGATCTCACAGTAGCATTTTAATCAAAATGACTCAAGAGGTACAAATAGGACAATCACCTGGAGATCTTGTCAAACTGTGATGGAGGTTTGGGGGTCAGGGTGGGACTGAGATTCCATGTTTCCATGAAAGCCCTGAGTGACAGCCTTGCTGTGGAAACACATGTGTGAAGGAGCTGGGGCTAAGACCACTTAAGAAGAGTTTGCTTGACATTTGAACTACTTGCATTGGGATTATTTGCTAACAACTATATTTCTGGGATCCCTCTCCACAGGTGAGCAAGGACATTGTTTTTTGTATTTAAAAAAAATGAATCTCAAGAGAATTAGAATGTGCTAAAATTTTGGAACCGTTGACTTAGGGAAACAAACTTACAGCATGACAATTATAATTTTGCAGTAGTATAGTTGTTGCAGTCAATTCTATACATCAGGAAAAAAATGAGAGAAAAGATATCTTAAGATGCCCGTATAAAAGTTATTTTAATTTGGGAGGACATTTTAAATGTAGTATTATTTATTTGTTAATAAATATTTGTTGTTAATTTGTCAGTTGTTTATATAACAGCAAAATGTTGGACGTATAGCTTGACACCAGTATCTGTGCACATGTTTCCCTCACTTGCCCTCCACCAAGAAACTGGAATCTATGCTCTGTGGAATACTACTCAGCTGTGAAAAAGGAGACTTTGCCTGGAGGTGATGCTACTGAGTGAAACAACTCAAAAAATAAAGACAGTTCTGAATGGTTTCACTCACTTGTGAAATAAAAATAAAAATAACCAGATCATTTTCAATGGCAAATATATGTATATTTATTATGCATATATATGATATATATATATCACTTGTTGGATATGCAATTAATCTTATGCATTTATCCTAATCAATATTTTATGATATAAGAGCTATTTCCAATATATTAGAATTAAAAAATATAATAGATGAGGTGACTGAGCACCTAAATATATCCTGGACTTATACTAAATGCTTTAAAAACACCATCTTGAAAGCCTCCTGACCAAAAAAAGAGAAAATGGAGGTATTACTACTCCAGATTTCAAATTATACTACAAAGCCATAGTAATTAAAACAGCTTGGTACTGGAACAAAAACAGACAATCAGACCAATGGAACAGAATTGAGTGCTGTGAAATAAAACAACACATATATAGTCAACTAATCTTTGACAAAGGAGTGAAAAACTTACATTGGAACAAGGACAGCCTCTTCAATAAATGATGTTGGGAAAACTGGGCCAAGATATGCAAAATAATGAAACAAAACACCTCCTTCACACCTTGTACAAAAGCCAACTCAAATTGGATAAAAGACTTAGCTACAAGATCTGAAACCATAAAATACATAGAGGAAAACCTGGGTAAAAACCTCCATGAATGACAAACCAGAAACCCTTTTCTGGACACATCTACAGATGGCAAAAGAAAATGAAGGAAAACATAAACAGTTGGGACTACATCAAATATTAGCCAGTGAAATTAGTCCCCTTATTTTATCGCTTCTACAGCTAAAGTGATACAGACTCTGAGAAGCTGAACCACTCTGCACTCAACCTGACTCTCTTAGCTCCAGTCTCAAGCTCTGCAAGATGGTCCTTCTGTTTGACATCACATAGGAAGCAGCGAGACCAGGAGCAACCTGGATCTTTTTGCTTCAGTTGTGACATTTGACCAATTGGTATATTTTATTTTCCTTTCATTTTGTGGTTATTACTCTATCCTTCAATTACTCTGCTCTGAGGACTATCCGTGAAAAAGGCTTTGGGGTTAATACTATAATTGTTAACATCTGCATAATATTTCAAAATTTACAAATTGTGCCCAAAATAGTTTGGCTTTGATTCCCCAAACCACATGTGTTCTCATCTTATGAATGAGGAAACTGAGGACTGGGAAAATGTTATTAATTTATCTGGAATTTAGATTCCAAGCATTTCCAGAACTGTGAGTTTCCAGCAAGCCAGTTTGCTGAGGGAAGAAAAAGTGGAACTGAAATGTGGAAGAGCAAGACGGTCATTGTTCAGGGGTCAGCAGCTCTGTAGGACTGGCCAAGACCTCAGGCAATTGCATTGTTGTCTCTGGGTCAGTCATTTGCCATCTAAAAGTTAGGGTGAGAATAAACAAGTTATTTTCAAGTTAGGTCGCTTCATTTTTATCAAAATCATATATTAAAAATACTTGCAGTGGACAACCAACTCATGAAGTGACTCTTATAGTAGACAGTCACCAGTGGGACACAGGAACCCACCCCAATCCATTGTAGGGCCGTGCAGAATCGAGTCTGTTTTGTTCACTGAGTTTTTAAATTATGTTTGGCACATAGTAGGTGCTCACTAAATGCTTGTTGATTGAACAAATTGTCTGTATGTACTATGGGCATGCACTCAGGGATGGGATAGAGAACATGGGTTGGATGGACAGGTCTCAAGCTTGCTGCAGTCCTAAGAGTCACAGTCCTGAGACACTCAAACTTGTCATAGTATTCAGACCCAAAGCAGACGTTTCTCCAATCTGTCAGCTGTTTCAGGCCAAGCCACTTCTACAAGGACAGACGTTACAGTGCTTTATTTCATATCATGCTGTCTAGCACCCTTAAAGATCAGATGCCTTGTCCTGAATTTATTCTCAAGAAAATATCAACTAGGTAACAAAACAAAGCAGAAAAAATTTGATTTACTGTGACGTCTGTTTTAATTTTCTCTTGCTGTGATTTCTGTGTACACATCCCTCAACCAGCTCTTCTTCAAGCTTCCGGGATAGTTTCTAGGCTAGTTTTATCCGTATGTTGTCCATATTTCTAATCTTGAAAATGCCAAGACTTTATTGTTTTATTTTTTAAATTATTATAAAATCTAAAAAATAGAAAAATGTGGGAAGAGTTGCTAGTATGATGTTTATAATTGTTTAGAGTAATTTCAAATTAGCACAATAACTTCTCAATAAAGTTTTACATCGAATCTACATTTTCAAACGTTTCTACATTTACGTTATCTCTCTATCCTTGTTTCTCCGTTGACTGCTAAGAATTTCAAAGGAGAATCAGATGTTTACAGCTTCTGATTTGAGGGTTTTATTTTTCTTCCTTCTCTTTAGTTTTGGGACAGAAAGTGTACATAGCTTATTTTAAAATATATTTCAGTTATTTCATTGGGTATGCTGATAATCATAATTGTTGGAAGATATTTACCTCTATATCACTGTCTCTATATAGTTATATCTAGAGATCTAACTAGAGATTACCATCCTAATATAGAAAGTCATCTCTAAATACAGATAGATACTTTTCTTGATATGTTGATCTGTATTTGTTTATTTGTAAATATATCTGTCGGTATGTGTATATTTTGCTTATAACCATGTGCATTGACCACGACTCAATAGAAACAAACAATTGATAGATGAACTATTTGTCTCACCAATTTTTGTTGATAGAAAAGTCACGTATTCTCTTAGTTTCATTCCTTGTGTCACCAGTTAATCTGCAGAGAGTTTTCTTGGAGAGCACCTTACACAGGGAAGCACATGGAAGACATTGTTTCAGTTCTGGCTTCTTTCATGTCTCCACGGATGAGCCTGATCCCCAGTTTCCAAACCATGACCACAGTCTTTCAACTGACCTCATCTTCTCAACTGACCTACTTCTGCAACTATCTCCTAAATTAACAGAACATCCTCCACATGGTCTCAGCTCACTCTCCAGGCTAAAGCTCTCCTCAAGGCTCTGCACTAAACCCTCACATCCAGTCCAAGTCCACCATCCACTCATTGTCTTCTCCAAGAGTATCATGCTCTGCCTGCCCACACCACAAATCATTTTCAGAGGAAGAAAGCCACCTCCTTTATCTCCCCGTCTTGATGGAGAAAACTTAACCTATTTCTAAGATGCAGTATCATTTCCTGGGTTTGAATGGTTCTTATTTCCTTATTGGTTCAAATAGTCTATGAAAAAGGGGCTACAATGGACGTCCCCATGTATTTGATGTAGTTATTAATCACAAAAATATGCAATTGCTTGTAAAAAAATAACTTATTGATGTAGGCAAGGTGTGTTTCCATTCTGCAGGTGATTCCTAGGTGCATGTTTAGGCCTGGTTGGGTCCCTGTAATGTCTCCAGGAATCTCCCCATCTGCACCTGTGACCCAGGGTCACACAGAATTGATGCGTATGCTCTCAGACAAAGGTCGAGTTGGGAGTCACTCAACTTGCTACCTGTTTGCCGAAAACAGGGCTTAGCTGCCTGTAGGAATATACTGAAGCCAAGATTGCACCTGCCGTGTGTGTCATTAACTCCTAACTCCCCTTTGATGACATTACCTCCATAGTGTAAAATAAATCACGAAGGAAGTGCTTGTACTGTGGAAGTGAGCAAACACTGCACGCTGACTGACCCCTGGAGCGCTCGTCACTGAGACCTTACCATGATACCTCTTCCGCTCTCTCCAGCCATGAAAGCACTGTCAGGTGTAGCCTCTCCTTGGCAACCCCTGCCTTCATTAAGTTTCCATGCTCATTTCCAGTGGGGAAGTAATTCAGAAAGTATATATTAAGTGGTAATGACAGGACTGGCACCGAGTATTCCATGTGTCTGAGTTATTACGTTTATTTATTATAATGTGTTGATTCTGAATTGCGCTTTGGGGAACCAGCCTGGAGTCTGTGGACCCCAGAAGAGCTTTTTCGGTTCTGGCTTTAAGCAAGGAAGTAAATCAATGTTGAGAACCAAAGTGAAGGAAAAGCGAGAGATTTATTGATGGGTGAGAGGAAGGACAGGAAAACTCTCCAAGTAGAGAGGGAGCCCGAGTGGGTGGTCCCCGAGGTGGTGAAAAGGCAGGTGCTTACATGGGTACAGGAGGCAAGGAGTGGGGCTTGATTGCTGGATGTCTCCACATTGTATTTCTTGCTGATTGACTGAGCCCCAGCGAATTCCAAGCTACAGTTTTCGGGGCTCCCCTAGGCTAATGGGATCCAGTGAGTTAGCCCACATTACCTCGCATACCTTCCTGAAACTAGCCTTGGTCCTTGTCTCTAGCATTGTGTTACTGTGTTGCTGTTCTGAATTCTCCAGACTCATAAATGGACCTACGGTTTGGGAGGGCTGGTGGGGGCTCAGCAAGAAGAGTGCCCTCCTAGTTCTAACCAAGCATTTCTTAATCAGGATCGTTAGTGGATTTAGGGGTGTGGGGCACCCTGTTCCTGACTGACCGCCTATCCCTACTTCCTAGCATCCTCCTTCAATGTGTAAAGTGTAATTTGCCCTTCTGCATCATAAGTTTCATGAAGGCAGGATACAATCTGTTCTCCTCAGGATGTCAGTCCATCCCAGACCCTTGTGGATGAGCAACTGTGCTGTGAACAAGGAAATCCCTGTCATGCTGCAGAGAGATTCCCTGTCAGCCACTGCAGGTTTGCTGCTCAGGGTAGGAGAGCACAGGTTTTGCTTGTTACCTGTAGAGAGGTGTGGCCGCACATCTTGCTTCCGCATCATAGGCTTCTGTCATCTCAGCAGTCATACCCAGGGGGGGCTGTCTGTCTTTGAGTGCATCACTGATATGATGGCCAGTGATCAAGAGGCTCTATAACCTTCAAAGCACAGTGAGTCAAAGCAACAGTGGCATCTTGGGGATCCAGGTCTAGAAAGTCATCTGAACCAGGTGCTGGTATCAACCCCTTCCCTCCCTGCTCCTGCTAGTGATCTGGGCATTGTGATAATAACCTGGGTTTCTTTGCTTCATCTGATTAACCCCAGATGTCTTCGTTTTAAGAAAATTCACTTGTTTTCCCAATTGTCCTTTCTGAAGATGCTAACAGACAGCCAGGCAGTCTATATTGGATCTTCATTCCCTCAGTTGATTCATTAGAAAGAAAGGGGCTCAAATGTGGCTTTGTTAAGTCCTTTCATTGAAGAGGAAATGTTCACACAGAAACTTGCCTCCTGATGCTGACTTTCATCCGTGACAGGCATCCAGCTTTGGGCTCGCAGGCGGATCTTGCATCTTTAACGAGAACATCAGGGTGCTTTAGCAGCCAGGGTTGTGGTGGAGGCAGCAGGCGTGGAATTTAAGGTCAATTCGGGGAAAATGAAATTGTTTTGTTTTTGTGTACTTTGTTTTTGCAAGCAGGTGATTTGAAGCACCTCAGATCTTACAGCACCAGGAGTTCAGTGTTGAAGTGTCGTAGTGCTGTTGGCTGCCCCTGACATTGTGTTTTTAGCATATATGTCTTGCTAGCAAATGAGACCTTCTGAGATTCCAAGAAAGGACATTTACCTAGAAATTAGAAGACCTGAGTCTACATTCTGGTCCAGCTATTAAAAATAAGATCATAAAAGAATTGACACTCCTCGCATTCTTTTTTTTTGTGCCAGCCATTATTTTTAGTCATTGATAAACATGGGGGGGGGGGGTTGACAGGGCTGAAGCACTAATTCACATGGTAATCAGATAGACAGAAAGAATAGCAGTCTACTATTTGTGCTATGTTTGTTTTAGTCTTCCTGCTAAGTTCCATGCAATGTCATTGAAGAAATACTTCAATCTAAACTCCATCCATTGAATCGTTTGAACCTATGGTGTCTGACATGGTAGCCATTAGCCATGCATTGTACTTGAGTACTTGACATTTGATGCATCCCAGTCTCATAGACACCAAGGATAACATATACACCAGGTTTCCAAGGCTTTGTAGCATGTAAAAGGAGCTCAAATGTACTTAATATATTCTGTATTGATTACATGTTCAGAAAGTTTAGATATGTGGGCTAAGATACCTTCTTTGATTTCCGTTTATATTTACGTCAGGTGACAATCACAAAGCTTACACTGTGTGTGAGTTCAGTCTGCTGTGTCTATAAAACAGCATGGCATTGGTGTGGGTATTCTTAGTGGTCTCTCTGGAGGAAGAACCCAGGGTTTTCTGGGAAGACCTTACGCTCTGATTGACCTCAGACATTTGGAGAGGACATTTGCTGCCTCTTCATGTGATGGAAGACTTTGGGAGTTCAAGGGTCATTTTTTTTGTGTATCTTTTATGCTACCCTATCAGGTGTCTGCTTGCCTTGATTGCATTGCATTTTGGATCACTGTGAGCAAAGCAGGGGATAGAGTGGGGTCAAACTTGAGAACAACTGTGGTCAGATCATGCAGGACATTTGAGTTTCTAGTAAGGATCTGGAATTTATTCTAAGAATGAGAAACTGTCAAATAATTTAGGCAGGAGAAAGGAGATGGACTGTATGTTTTATATCACTTCTCTAAATCCTCCTTTTTAAAAGAGGTAAAATAACATTTTAGGGTCTTCAAATGATGATCAAATAAGATAAAATGTGAGTAATGACTCTAAAAGCTACAAAGTGCTATAAAGCAATAAATGATCATTCTCTCTGGTTACTGCTAAAAAATGGGTATTCATGGGATGAGGTTTCCATCAATGTGTTTTAAATATTCAATTTGTTGTCCCCACTGACTGATAGAAACATGCCTTGTCCCCAATATATTGTCTATGGTCTTCTCCCCATGCTGCCACTTGCTCCTCCTTCCACCTTTGCTCATGGTAGGTGATGTGATGGCTCATTTGGAAGTGTTCCTTGTTTTTTTCTACCTATCTTAATACAGCCCCCCACTGTATTAGTCAGGATTCTTTTGTTTAGAAAGACAAACATCCCTCCGACTGGCTTGTCTTATAACAGGAGCTTATGAATGATCCAAGTGAAGAGTTGAGGGTGGTGTCTTGAGACATGATCACAGCCAAGAACTCATACAACCTTGTCAGGATTCATGTTTCGGGTTTCCATTTCTAAATTTCTCCCACAAATTGTGAAGAAGATCATTCACAGCTCCAGACTTTAACCCACTTAGCTCCTCTAGAAGGTAAATTCTTTCTCTGTCCCAGATATGTTAGCCAAAGTCTCATGTTTTACATTCTTTGCAGGCATTCATCATGCATCCTGAATAAACCTGTGTGAAACTTGGTGAGCAAAGCCTAGAACATGAAATAGGGGGGTACTAGGTAGGTGGAGACTCCTTCCAATCCTCATCTAAATGAACAAAGTGGGGGTGGAGGGGTTCCCACCGGAGAAACACAGTTGGGGCAAGGACACTGAACATACCAAAAAAATACGAAAATGAAAGGCCCAACCAGACACCCACCACATGGTGAGGCTCATAGCTCAGGTACCCCTGAGGGCTGCTTCTAAGACTATAGGTGATGATTACCTTTTTCCTTCCTGATTTTCACATACTTGGTCTCTGGAGCATACATTTGTGACTCTCGCTATTCCATCCTGCGCTTTATTGCAACCATAAAATTTTTATTGCTTGATTAGACCTTGGTGGTAATCTAGTCCCAGGATATGAAAGCCCAGAAGGAAAAATAATAAATTTTGGATTATTTTAAGAATATGTCTTAAGGACTTTTAGGTTATTTCAAGGGGGAAGGTACACCATTCTTTTTAAAAAGCCTTAAGATACTTCCCAGAAGCTCTCCATTATTTTTCTCATTTACAAAAATTTAGACATGTCAATCCTGACAATTTTATGATCAGCCTCAGCAAGGTGTGGTGTCATTTTCAATCTCTAAACCAACTGTGTGTTTTTTGATCGGTAAAGGATGAGTTCTCTTTGTATGGGGATATCTGTGTGTTTATGTATTTATGTCCCATCTCGCACTTTAATGCCTTTGTTTTCTTCTTTTCTTCAAACTCTGTTGGTCCTTGAAGAGGCTCAGGTCTGCCTGCCTGTCACTCCTGCTGCACCATTGTGTGGCTGTGATACAGTTGTCTCTGAGTTGTGAGAGGTTTGTGTGTGCTTGAGTTGAGGCCTGTGTTTGTTATGACTGTGTAAATAAGTGTGCTATTATGCATCTGGTTCAACCCCCCCCACCATATTATTGAAATATAATAAATGACATAAAACTTTGTGTGTAAGTCTAAGATGTAAAATATGATGACTTGGTGCATCAAGAGAGATGCTTGCCTTGGGAAGGTCAGTTAATGTATCTTTCAACTCACATAATTACCATTTTATTATTTAAATTAATTAATTACCACAGCTATCTAACACATGGAAATTAAAATTCTACTCTCATAGCAACTTTCAATGAAATAATATAGCATTGTTAACTATAGTCAGATCACCTGTAATATTAGGTACCTGGCACATTCATCTTAGAACTGAATTTGTGCCTTTTGACCAAGATCTCCCCATTTCCCCCACCCCACTCCTGGCCCCTGTCAAGCACCAATTTACACTGAGTTTCTCTGAGTTTAGTGCTTTCAGACTTCACACAGAAGTTAATTCATACAATATTTGTCCTTCTCTGTCTGTCTTATTTCCATTAGCAAAATTTCCTTGAATGTTATCCATGATGTGACCAGCAGAATTTTTTGTTTATGGCTGCATAATAGTCCACTAGGTATGCAGGCCTATGCATATATTCACATAGTTGCCCACTAAACTGTTGATGTAAATTAAGGCTACATCCAGTTTCAGTGGCTACTGTGAATAAAAATCAAGGCTGTGATGAAAACAGGAGTGCAGCTGTCTCTTGCACATAGCGATTTCATATTGTTTGGATATCTTCCCTGCAGGGGGATGGCTGGATCATATTAAACTTTTCCAACTTACTGATTCCACAGATTGGAAAAAAATAACAAGGCCTTTTGGGTTGGAAACACCTGGCTTTAACACCTGTTCTAACCATGAATAATTCCAAGAGGATCAGCAGCCTCTACCTCATGAGCTTTGAGGTTCTCATCTTCAGAGCAGAGCTAATGAGAACTAGTCACTAGTGGGATGGTAAAAATTAAATGAAGTAGCGCATGTCAAACTCCAGGAACAACACTTGGCATGCAGTAATCCATTTCATTTTGCATCACTAGATATTGCCTTGTGGGTAACTGTGCAACTGGGTATTTTTCTAAGTGCTGAGGGTGTGTGGCACTCATGCCTCTGTCCTCGTGAAATATGATTTATAGTGAGGAACTGCCTCAAATGTTCCTCCCTTACCTTTGCATACCTTATCCAGTGCCCTGTGGTTGACTGGTCACCCTCGTAGGACTAGAGCCCGATGTTCACACCCACGTGTCAATCACAGACATGTCTTATTTGTACTCTTTTCTAATTGCAAATATAAGTTAGTGTTTGTCTCCCAATTAAGTTACTTGAAGCATAGCATTGACACTTTTGGGAGAGGGGGAGGGAACCTGCAGTGTTAGAGAAAAATTGGTTGCTTGAAAGTGTTAGGATTTAGAGTGCCCATCATTGAATGTTGCTCCTGTGCTCCAGGTTCATTGTGAGAGCCTTTTCTCAACACAGGTTGCCATTCATACATCAGTTTTCTTCAGCTTGGATTACTAGAGTGGCCATTTGCACATTAACACGTATTTCTAATGACAAAACTCAGCTTTCAATTTCCAGAGCTAGATCCAAATACCCTTTATTTAATGGCTGCTGAAGTACCCTTCTCTATGCAGGGCATCTGGTGGGTTAAAAGTGTGGATGTGACTCAGCTTAGCTCACTGGTGCTTCCTTTGTCATGTCTGTCCTTAATAATGTTGACTTCATCATCGGGCTGACTTTTCTAATACGGGTATATGAACCCCCCCCCCCCACCTTGTATCTTCTCACTGCTGGTTCCAGAAAGGGAACTGTGTCCTTCACACTTCATAGCATGTGAGCAGCTCTTGTCTGGTGGTGAGCTCACATCTTAAGCAACCTCTGGGGCCATGGCAGGTGCAGTGGAGGTTGTTTCAGACCACCAAGGCCTCACTTCTGGATGGAGGTTTCATCTACTGTGAATGAATTAGTTAAAGATGGGTGAGTGTGAATTCTAAAAGTATAAGGATTGGAAGATACAGAGTAGATAACCAAGAAGCACCAATTCCGAGTCATCTATTTCATTCTTTCTTTACAAGAATGCTAGCAAGAGTTTGTTTCCTTTGATCTGTTTTTGAGCTGAGGATAGAGGAAAACTTGTTAACTTCATGAAGAAGCGAGGAAAAATGCATCAGTAAAACACAACTTTAGGACACTAGGAAAACAAGACATCAAGACCACCTGAAGTTAATGGCAACTTGAAATGCAAGACAGTTGATTCTAACTTCTTATTAGCTACCCAAAACTCTGTGACTATTTCTAACCTAGAACCAGGATTGTGTTCCTTTGTTGCAGATTTATTTCAGTTTTCAGGAAAGAATCGTTGACTTGAATACTTCATTTTCCAACCAACCCCAACAGCAATGGCATTTGGTCAAATTTTACATTTCAGCTTTGCTTCAAACCATCAACTTTTTAATCAACACATTTTGTCTATGAAGGCAAAACCACAGTTTCTGTCTTCTAAATTTTTATGAAGGTTTTCATCTCTGTGGATGTGATACTCAGTTTCCAGATGTGCAAATGTACCCTCAGGTTGGTTCTGTGGCCTCCTTATCATTGATTGGACTTCCTGTTTTGACAAGTCCCTCTCGTACAAAGAAGAGCAGGTAGCATCTTGAAGCAAATTCACTACAACCAATTGGAATGAGACTGCCAGGTGCAGCAATTGACAACTTGAAGTCAACACAGAAAATGACACCATTTGCTTTGAGAGTCACCTTGCAAAGGTACTGTCTCATTTTTGGTATTTAGATTTTCACCTAGACTCAATTTACTAGAAAATTTCCAAGCTACTGAGAAATTAAGACTGAAATGCCTCCCATCATAGAATAATGTCAGGATCACTGATGATATCACCTCGTGAAAAAAAATATATTGCACATGTAGTGAAAAGATGCCTTGCTTTACATAAAGAGAGTGGAGTCTTAGATCACATGGTGACTTTGAGCAATTTTGTGACCTTGACTGATATTCCAGTAGGACCTCATTCACTTCACTTAGAGTGTAGAGTCTGCAGCTGAAGAATCTCAAGTCCTGTATCTGTTTCATTTCTGATTCTGTTCCCAGAAACTAAGGGATAAAGGGGATGGGAGTGGATAAGGCAAACAAATCCTCCCAGCATCTACTGAGCACTCATCAGCACAATAAAGCATACAAGTGGTAGCAACAAGGACAAAGATTTCCTTACACTATTTTGACTCAGTTGCCTAATTTCATGGAGTAACCTCTAATTACATTGACTTAGTCCCAACCAGCTAAATGAAGGGGGAGTTTATTCTATTTCAGCGGCACAAAAGATTCTTATTTTGCCTCAGCACAGCTGTGGTGCAGCCTGCGCTAGCCCAAGGTGACCTGGAAAGTCCATCTGTGACCACTTGACCACTATGTCAGGCTTCCTCAGACTCTCAAGAGCAGGGATGGTGGTGGACACAGAGATGTCACCTGGAATGGCTACCTCATTTTCAAGGCTCGGTGCCAATAGACACTGCAGGGACTCCTTTACAAAATTGTATTTCAGATGGCATCAGCAGAGTATGAGGTCAAAAGCAGGACACCTAAGCCTGGAACCATGAGTGACTGCAGACATCATGCATCTGTCCAGCAGACCCTGGAACTCCCATTCAGGAGGGACTTATTGCCCCAGCTTTAAGGAATACCAAGGATGGCCTTCACAGAGAGGCCATGCAGGCAATGAACTTGCTCAAGACTGGACAACTTCCTGGGCTCACTTATAGCTGATTGACTGACAGGGGCAAAGGGACTGATTATTTTATCCCCATCTGGACAACCTGGTTGGGCCATTTCAACTTGGACCTTCTCATGTGTCCCCTCAAACCCTCTGGTTTGCCTTACTTTCCTTGCTCACTCCATCCAGTTCTGTTTTCACCTCCCTCTTGGGCCTTGTTTCCAAGGATACTCCTTGCACCCTAAACAGTCTCAGAGTCAACTTCTGAAGCCTCCAAATCATGATTTATTTTAAGGACAGGAACGTGGAAAACAAAACATTTTTTTATTGAAAACAGTTATGCACAAAGGAAATGTACTAAGAGCAAGTACAAATAATATCACCCGAAGTTCACACCCAGTAAAGGTCAGCCTCTGTATCAACAGAACTTTCTCTCAGCTTCCATGCTGTGCTTATGTGATGAAGGGAGGGTCTGATGCTTTACAGACAGATAACTGCAGGTCCATCCGTAGAGATGAGTTAAGGTAAGGATAGAATCATATCACATATTAAATCCATATAAAGATTCAAAACAAAATGGTGGACACCGAAGTGATAATTCTCCCATCAGTGAAACTCCCTTGCTGTTAATTTCCTGTACTATATTTCAGTTTCATTATAGCACTGCTCTCCATGGCAGATACCACTGAGTGTTCATGTACGTATGACATGACTGACAGGCATCTGCAGTAACAAAGTAAAGAGAGGAGAAACAGGGGTGCTAAGGTCTCAGGAGAGTACAATGTTGCTTAAGTGTTAGTCGTTGCACTATAAGATGTAATAGTTGGCATGTTATTTGTAATAACTATTGATTCTTTAAGGCCAAAACTCTTGAGGAGGAAAACCTTTCAAAATGGCAGTGTTAGTTAAAATGGCTGTCATTGCCACTGGCTGACAATACACACATTGCCAGTCTGAGGAAACTTCACTCCCAGCAAAACCTTAACAGAAACAGCAATGTTATTTGTAATTCTTCTCTTATGAAGTTTTCTTCACTGAGCTGAGTCCTGATAAAACCTTATAAGGTCAGGCATTTTGTGTCTGGGGTTAGTTATACCCCAATATGCCAAGTTTTCTTGACAGCTTTAAAATTATAAAGTATATTGAGGCTCTTGGTTTCTTGTAAGGTGAATCCTCCTGCAATATTTGAGGATTTGATAGACATGAGGCTTGTGAACCAAGACTTAGCGTGCTTTGAAGGTCCTTGCTAACAATTTTTGAACATAACAAAAACCCAAATACATAACCAAACAATGTCAGATTTCAAGTCTGCATTCAGAATTAACATATGAAACTGGTCAAAAGGAATGTGTCTTGGCCGAGCACGGTGACACATGCCTGTAAGCGGCAACCTAAGAAGCCACAATGGGGACCAGGGATCGTAGTTTGAGTCCCACTTGGGGCAATGTAGCAAGACCTAGTTCCAAAAAACTAGCTGGACCTGGTGGCACGCACCTGTAATCCTAACTACCTGAGAAGCTGAGGCTGGGGATTGCTTGAGTCCATGGTACTCCAGGCAAGATGAGCCTGTGGTTCCATGCGCAAAATTAGCAAGACCTAGTCTCAAAACAAACGAACAAACAAACAAAAACAAAAAGGGAAAAAAAAAGAAAAAAGAAAGGAATGTGTCTTTATCTGGAAGAAGAACATTGTTTTGAAACAAAACAAACATGAAACAATCTCCCTCTGCCCAGGTCATGTCCTGGGAGAATGCACAGTCAGATTTATGGTTAGAGATGGGGAGGGTGTTCCTGGAACCCAAAACTAGAATGTCCTTGGTAGAAGAACAGCAGCATTATGAGAATCATTGCAAACCAATTTGACAGGCCCTGAATGAACCCCTGGAGAACCCAGAACCATTGAATCTCAGGTAGTAGTTAGTCAGAAACTGTTGTTGATTGAGACTATATATTGTGGTGCCAAACAGAAGTTGGCGAGAACCTGGCTTGCCACATCTACTGAAGACTGGGCAGGTTACTTAACTTCTCCAGCACCCCAATTCACTCTCTTCCAAGGGTGATTACAGCCACACTCCATGTCGCTGCAAGAGTTACCTGAGACAATGAGTGTGAGACTCTGGTGCAGAGCTGAACACAGTGGTGACAAGGCTTATCTTTCATGATTTCTTCTTTCAGTGCTCTGCCACATGAGGGAGAGGGGGAGAAAAAGATGGAAACAACAAGCTCAAGAAGCATGGGATTTGATGCATGGCGAGCATTTTAAGATCCAAAAGCAACATAATGTACAAAGCAATCTAGGGGGAAATGAGATCTATTACACTTGATGCTTCAAAGGCAGGCAAAGACTTTCAACACAAGCAAAAATCTGTTCAGAAAAAATCATTCATAAAAGGCACAGACCCGCACAATTATTCCCAAGGGTATGATGGAGCCCAATTAGAGAAGAGTCTGTCAACAACAGCATCCACCCCAACATGAGCGAGAGCTGATTCTGTTCTCAGATGATGTGCTAAATCCTCACCCTGGGTAACTTACTGCATATTCTTAAGAACCCTATGGCCTCTTGACTATTATTACTTGTTTACATATTTATTTTTTTACTCTTATTGAGAGAGTCCCAAGACATTGATTTTTTTTTTAAGGTTTGCAAAGTGATGTGTTGACATAACGGTTACTACAATGAAGCTAATTGGCAAATCTGTCACCTCCCATGTTACCATTTACGTGTCCGCTGAGAACTCTCAACATCTTGGCTACTCTCTTAGAACATGTCAACTATCCAGATCAGTATTTTTGCACCTTCTTGTACCTCAGATCTCTAGAACACATTCATTCTGTGGAACTGAACCTCTCTACTTGTTGACTAGTAGCTCTCATATTATTATAATTAGTGATCCTTTTTGCAGATGTGTAGCCCAAGACACAAAAAGTTCAGAGACAGCAAGTTTCACAGCTAGCACTCGTGGAGCCAAGATGCCAATTCAAGCAGATCGATACTCTAGTCCTAACTCTTCAATTCTTCTTAGCCATGTTCTCCCTCAGCTGACACAATGGCATGGCTTCAACATTTTCATGAGCCTGCTTGGAATATTGTCCACAGCACTTCTTAGCCATGTGGTTCTTGGGAAGTTATTTAATTCTTCCAAACTACTGTCTCCTTATTATTAACTAGATAAAATATAGCCTTTTCCTTGTAATGTGGCTTCACGCACATGCCTGGTATTTTCCCAGATTGACTTCAAGGCAGAATTTAGCTCAACCGTTACAGATGGGGTCAGTGATGCCAAGAGAAGAACAGGAAGTTGCTCAGTTTCATTGCTCAAAAAGGCCAATGGAAGTATTTCTGGTTCATACCCCATCTTAACTCAAGCAGTGCATGTTGGGGTGCAGGGGCTATATAATTATGGACTTGGTTCCTAGCTCTTTAGATTGAGAGGAATATGGTCAAGGCACCACCTTGAAGAGCCTCCCTGTTCCTGGTGAAGGCTGGTATCTAATCCCTTGGACCCTGAGCAGATGCTGTGATGGGATGTGACTTAGGGAGTCTCAGAAGGGAGAGAGCACATTTTGTCTTGATGAGGAATGCAAGTAAATTGTGGTTAGAGAAGTGACTCTAGATGATTGTAGATCATCACTGATTTTGTGGTAACCTTCCCCTTCAGAGGTAGGTCTGTTTGTTCTTCTTGAACTAGGACTAACATGATGCTTTGACCCATGGAACATGGTGACATAAATGTTCTTCTAAGTGGTTCCTAATGTTGAAGAGGGCTTTAGATTTCTCCCTTAGTTTCTTGGATCTATGAGTCATGCTATTAGGCCCACGGAGAGGTCCATAGTCTAAATGCTGAGTGAGAAGGGTTGAACTAAATTCTGCCTTGAAGCCTGTCTGGGGAAGGCCCAGGCGTATGAGGGAAGTCATTTCATTCCCTGCATTCTGTTGGTGTTTGGAGATTGTCACAAGCAATTGGGTTTGCCCCATTCACTGTGAGGCTTCCATTGTAACCCAGTACCTTACCCTCAATTCTACTAGACATGGTGCTCCTGCTTCCTGAGTCTCTTCATTTCTTTTTACTATTTGTCTTCACAGATAATAAATTTAGATTTCCTAAAGCATAGAAAAAGTAGCACGCTGCCTCTTCATAGGTTGGAACTTTGGGGGTTCAACTCATAGTTAAATTCCGGACTTCATCTAAATTTTCCATAGTATATGGTAACACCAACTTCTGATATTTTCTGAATTTACTGACTTGCTTCTCACAATTCTTCTTCTCCTAGGTGTTCACGTTCAGATTTATAGTGTTGTTTTGAGAACTAAACACCATAATGATTGTCTGTTGTTTATACAGAGACTCCTATTAAGAATTCAATAAATTGTATCTAGGCTTGCATTCCTGTCTTCATCTCTGTGGTAAAAGGATTAAGTCCAGTGTGGAACACAGGTTTTGCAATGACCCTGTCTAAGTTTGAATCCTTGCTCTGCTTTTTTAGAGCAATGAAACTTGGAGCAACTTCCTTCTCTCCTCTTTGCATCAGTGACCCCATCTGTAACAATGGGACCAATTTAACTCTCTCACAGGCTACGGTGAAACCATGTATGATCATCCATATGCATTGCCAAGCCCCTAGATAATATTGAGTGAATATTAGCTTATTATTAATAGTATCTCTAAAGTCCTCTCCAGCTCAATGAATCTCAAATGAACTATCACTATAATGACATTTATTTGATCAAAATAAAGTATTGGATGTGATGGCAGAGTTACTGTTTATTCATCTCTTTGACAGCTCATTCATCATCTCTGTGGGTTGTCTGGGGGGCTGGATTTTGAGGCTTTAGTTTTTAGGTCTTTGGATCTTTCTCTCTGAGAGACTGCTGTGCAGGGAAGCACTAGGAACTCTTTGCACTACCCCTGTGTTTGCAACTGAGTTGGTTACAGTGTTTTCTCCCGGAGATCTGACAAGACATTTCCATCTTCTCTGCACCTTGAGTTTTGTAAATCACTTGCTGTTTGCTATGGAATGAAACCTGAGCATGACCTTCCTTAGGTCAAGCTTTATTAGCAAGCGATTCATACTCCAAACATAGGAAGGGTGTTGTCTTCTAAACCGAGTGGAAGGTTGGAAACAGTAAATGACTCCATCACCCTGCAGCAAAGGCGCAGGTGGAGTGTTATCTTCCTAAAAAGTGAATCTGAATTCTCCATTTGAAAACACAGTAAAGAAACAAGTCTCAAGAGTGTTGTCTTCACTCAAGAACAGCATCCAGCAGAGGACAAAGTCGGATTCTGTGGGCTCTTCACCCGTGTGCACAGTGGCCACCCAGGTTCAGGATGCAGCAGTGATGAGGTTTCTTTAACAACTGGGGGAAAAAGGGTTTCTAAGGCCACAGCTCTCTCTTAGTGTCCGCAGTGTCTAGAAGTCCTAGATCGGAGGTCATTCATCCAAGATGGCACCGGCCTGCCCATGAGGGCCTAGAGAGTATAGCAGCCAGTCCGTGGCGGGCTAGGCCCCAGCTCAACACATCTGGAGGTGCTCACAGGTAGAGCTGCTGAGATGGCACCATGGCAGCCTGTAGCCAGTCTGAGGGTCAAATAGCCAGCACCAGATGCTACCCTAGGGAGCATAGGCGGCAGCAGCCAATCAGATGCAACTGCTTAGGAGTTTATCGCCCACACCAGCTCCTCGGACCCAGCCAAGCCCCAAGGCCTGAAGTGCTCCTTCCAGACAGTGGCAGCAGCAGGACCAGAGGCAGCTATAGTTGCAGCACTCTTTGGCATCTCTTTCTCCAGAGGTTGGCCGGTGGGCGTGCTTCTTTTCCTTTTCCCTCGGAGGCCAGACATTGAGTGGGGGGGGGGGGTATCTCAGCCTCTGGGAGTCTCAAGCTGGCTCCCTGATCCTGTCATCCTTTAGCCCCCCTGCCCTAGATGAAGATGATCCCTTCTGACTCACCCAGCTCCACCCAGGGGAGGAGCTTCCAGAGGCTGTTACTTTTGGTACAGGCAGGGAAAACCTCCATGTTTTCCCCACAGCTCCGATTGCTTAGATGTTGATGGGAAATGCTATTCTCACCCTGTAGCCCACGCTGCAAGGCCCCAGTTCCAGTAAGAGCATCACACTGACTGATGATTTTCAGCGGAAAGTGAGTAGCAGTGGCCTTCAAGGATATACAGATGTACTATTATCTCCAGAGTCAAGGGCATGTGTCCTAAGTGGCCACTCTTTCCAGGGCCCCCACAGTCTATACTGGTAAAAATAGGCACAAAGGTAAATAAGACTCCAATACTTGCAAGGTATAGAAATATTATCAGGCACATCTTCCTCCCTTAACCTAGTTTCTTCCCCCTGAGTGACCTTTCTTATTTACGGTGCTTCCTAAATTTTGATGCTACTGTGATAGTCATTCATCAATAAATCAAAATTGACTTTAAGTTTATTATTTCCAGATCCAGTGGTCAGTGCTGGGGAGCCAACATGAACAAATGCACATATGAAATAACTGCAATAAGACATGTTTGCTCATTCAAGTTGTAGTACGATCCAGAATGACATCTGTATAGGGTTAGAAAAAGCCCTATGGAAAAGATAGGTGCAGATACGTGCTGTGAATGAAATCTGCTTAAAGTAAAGGAGCAGGAATGGGGGCTAGAAAGAAACACAAAGCTGCAAGAGTTCATAGAATCCTGAAGAAAATAGACCATGTTTTATTTTCCTGCAGTGAAAAATGTAGTATTGGGAACTATAGATGATGGGACCAGGCAGGGGTCAGATGGTGGAGCATCTTCTCAGCTGATAAAGATTCAGAGGCTTATACTCAAATCAGTTGGGCTTTTGAAGGGAGGCCTGCTCAAGTCTATGCTCTGAAAAAACCCACACTGACAATTTCGGGGAGAATAGATTAGCAGCAGAAGGCTGCCTGCAGGGACACCACGTAGAATTGATGACATCCAGGCAGGAAATTGCCTGGGCAAGGATTGTGAAGAGAAGGATGTCGCTTCTATTTATGAAATTCACAACATAGGCACAGTGAGCTCTGATATGCAGGTGGCTTTTTTATATGCTAAGAGACACACCTATGTGAAGAAATATTAGAAAAATACTTTGCAGTTAAGTAATAGCTTTTAAATGAAGGTCTGGCTTTGGGCAATTTCCTTAATTTTTAGGGCCTTCATTTTCTCATCTTCAAGATGAGCATAATAATAGGACTCAAACCTTCCTTACAGAATGGTTGTGAAGATGAAATGAGTCAGTATTTAAAAGGTAATTCCCACAGGTCTTTGCACTTAGCAAGGACTCAATATGCACCATCTATGCTCATTGTCATCACCCTCATTATCATGAAACTTTCTCCTTTCTAATCCTTAAAACACGAATTCAAAAGAATTGCCTACTCCTATGTTTACTGCAGCACTTTTTACAATAACCAGTATATGGAAACAACCCAAATGCTCCCAAACTGATGAATGAATCAAAACACTGTAGTATATTTGCACAGTGAAACATTATTTAGCAATCAAAAAGACAAACTCATGTTATTTGTGGCAACATGGATGGAGTTAGAAGGATTTATGCTAGTGTAGACAAGGCAGAAAGAAAAACATAAATACCAGATGGTCTCACATGTATGTGGCATATAGGGAAAACAAAAAAAAAGGACAAGAAAAAACTGAAAGTTAACTGACAACAGAACTGAAGCATACAGCAAGGGAGAGGGAGGGAGGCAGGTTAAAATCAGGGAAGGAAGGCAGTAGTGACCAGGATGACAAAAATAAGGGCTCATGTATTGGTAGAAGAATTTTGGGGTATATAATGATGAGACAGACAGAGAGAGAGACAGACAAAGAGAGAGAGGCACACACAGAGAAAATCAATAAAAATAAATTAAAAAAGAATAAAAAGCAATATGTGTGACCAATGGCAGCAACTTCCTGAATCTTGGGGAGCTAATAGAAGAATTGGGGTTTTTTGAACCTGTGGCTAGAAAGGTGGATAAGAACTGGGAAGATTCATCTAACTTTGGCATGAACATCAGATCAGTGAGGGTGGATATGATAAAGAATCTCAGAAAGAAATAACCTATGCTATCTGTAAGAGAAGATGCACAAGACTAATAAATGAATTAGAAATAGCAAAGAATAAAATAGAATGGTGGGGCATTGAGTGTCATGGAAAAGATGTCTTTGGATAATCACAACAAACACAAAGACAGAATATAAGCCAGTGGAAAGGTGGCAGATATGGAAGAAAGAAAACCTAAGGATAGATACTGTCCTTATGCAGTGAACTCAAAAAAATAAAACAAAAGTTACTCAAAGAGATCAAGCAAATTTCCTGAAGACAATGAAGAAGTGAATGTCTGGCTAGATAACCAGATTCTGATTAACATTAAGGCAGAGTTGATGGAGCTCTTGGTTTGTCAGAGGTAAAGAAAGAATGCTTCAGATATTATGGCAGAAAGCTGACTCACCTAAAAGGGCAATGCTTAGTCTGGACTTATAATTCTTAGCACTAATATTCAAGAACAAAATACAATGGATGAATTCTTATACAGCTCTTGTGGCATGCATGGAGATCATGGAACTGTTAAATAAACTAAAAAAAAAAAAAGGATAACCACACATATTTCCTATATAAAATAAAAGTAGGTGATTAAGGAGGAACACACAGAATCTAAAAAAAAAAAAAAAAAAAAAAAAAAAAAAAAAAAAAAAAAAAAAAAAAAAAAAAAAAAAAAAAAAAAAAAAAAAAAAAAAAAAAAAAAAAAAAAAAAAAAAAAAAAAAAAAAAAAAAAAAAAAAAAAAAAAAAAAAAAAAAAAAAAAAAAAAAAAAAAAAAAAAAAAAAAAAAAAAAAAAAAAAAAAAAAAAAAA
>PVHY01004874.1:0-38820 GCA_004024945.1 Uropsilus gracilis
GAAGACTTGAGAAAAAAGGTGTAAAGAGATTTGAAGAGACCAAAGAAAGATGGATTCATTTAGGGAGGAAAGATGGAGGCCAGGCCATGAGGGCTGAGGGAACTGAGGCCAGGGGTCTTTGGCCGGGCTGATAATTATGGCTTTTAGTAAGAATAAGCTGAATGTGCCTGCTGAAAGCTAAAGAGTTTGGAGATTTGAACTCTGTGTTGGAGTTTGTCTTGCTGAGTTTGACTTGGGTGTTTTTTGGAGCGGCTATGTGAGTCAGGCCTGAGAAGAAAATGAACTGTCATGTCATGTCATGTCACTCTATACTATGGAGTATCTTTCTACTACCTGGAGGAGGACAAGGAGAAGAGAGCATGATGCTTTCGACTACCTGCTTGGAAGAGCTGGAGCACCCCAAAGAAAGATGTCTCCTCTTCGAGCACATGATAATGAACTCTGAAGGACTGGACAAGTGGAGAGGTTAATAGGACTAAAGAATTGAGGGTTTTGGACAATCTTGGAGAGGGGCTTTGGACAATGCTGAGGAAGGTTTTGGACAATGTTGGAATAATTGGGGTTTTTTTCCTATATGTTTTTTCTGTAGTTAAATAATTAGGAATTTACTTTGTTTAGTAATAAATTACTCTATACTCTGAGTTTTGTTTTGGAATTTTAGTGAAATAGCTGTGGGTGGCAAAGGACCAAAAAAAGGTTAGACAACAAGTAAGATTTCCCACCCCCCCATGCCCCCACGCCCCCACCCACCCACCTCGCTCTGGTCAAGGAAAGAGAGCTGAGAAAAGCTCCTGGCAAGCAGCAGGGAAACTTGCATAACAGAAGGGTAAGGCACTAGGATGGGAGGGGCGTGGAGGTGTCATTGGCTGGAATTGGATAGGGCTCTGGGCCTACCCACAGCCACCCTGCTTTGATGGGGTGGGTGGCGGGGTTGCAGCCAGGACTTCACATGCTCAGCGGGCTCGGGGGGGGGGGGACTATAAAGGTGGCCCCTCTCTTTCACTCTCACCCCAATCAGTCCTCAGAAGGAATGAGAAGAGAACTAAGAATTCATTGGACAGATAGATTGGTGAGGGACCAGAGCAAAATATTGTGCATAAATACAAGCAGATCGCAACAGAAGAACTGTGAGAAAGACAACATATAATGAACTGGAGAAATGATCACGATCAATCACCTGCCACAGAGTCACACCTAAGGTCACACAATGAGCGGATGTGCCAAAAGCTAAGGGCTGATACGCAACTCAAGAAAGCAAGGTGCCTCTTCCCATTCCATGGGATAGGAAGATCACGAGATGGGCTTCAGGCCCACACAAAGCTACAATCTGAAGGAGAGGAAATGACCTGTAAAGGCTTTCAGCAGATGCCTTTCACAACGAGTATCTTCTATAATGAATGGAATTGATTGAAGACAGTCAACAATGAGAAAACACTAACAGATTCCAAATGAGAATGAACTGCCACCCAGTACAGAGATAAGACTGGACATCTACCAACAAGGCTTGTTATATTCTAGGATCACAGTCCCTCACCCAAGAAAATGACATTGCCACAGAAAATGAAGGAACCAAAGGACTCAACATAGATCAAAAAACAACAAGGAGAGGGACCAGAGTGAACAGAGGGGTCGTCAACAGGGGTTGGGGGCGGAAGCTTCTCCAATAACCATTTGCCTATACTGTAAAATCTAAAGTATGAATAAAATTAAAATTATTTTTAAAAATAAATAAAATAAAATAACTTTTTTACATTCTCAATAAAAAAAAGAAAATGCAAGGTGTCAAGCTTTGAGTCTGCTTCTTAGGGAGAAGCTAGAAGAGGAGGATTTTTGAGTTGTAGGTTCTAGTTCAAAAAGTCTCTCTTTTCTCCACCTGGTAACACTACTTCTAGGAGAAATAAAATTTCCTATTACACTCGTTATTTTTTTAACACTCGTTTTTGTTCTATACACTGCTCCTGATAATCATAATCACAAATATTATACACAGAAAAAGGGATTGGTACTGCTTAGAAAATAAGAAAACTGCTTATTTTCATTGTTAGGAGTAGATGGACACTCTTCTGGCAATACTGACCACCAATTACCTTTCCTCCATACATACATATATATATGTATATATATGTATATATATATATATATATATATATATATATCCTACATATCCTGTAAAGTGCAATTACAATCATTGTTAGGGGAACTAACAGCCTCAAGTTTACTGAAGGTTGTATTCTTCACATTGTTCTTAGTTTCATGGTCATTAGATCAATTCATTATAAAATTGAGTTCTGAGAGTGAATTATTTTAAAAATATCTTAAGAGATTCTTCTGCCAGAGCTTTTCATCATAAAGATAAGGTAGAAATGGAGATCTGAGGGCATATTACAAAAACCAGGAGGTATTCTGTATTGTGAATTAGTGTTACTTTATGATATTTCTTTTAAGAAAGGGAGTTTTATATGTGAATTCTATGTCCATTATAATTACAATTTGAAAATGCAATGACTTGATATTTATTTCACCAACTTATTCAAGTGTTTACCAAGGACTCATCACTACAGCCAAAATATAGTCAGAAATACCACATAGTTTTGTCCTAAGTATCTTATTTCCTTAATTCAAGCAACTAAAGTGTCATGGAGTGAAGTAACCCTATATGACTTGCATATCTGCTTCATACATGTGATCTTCAAATATACAACATATTAATTTTCATCTGTGATTGAGAATATCAATACGCCATAATTAATTACAGTGCTGGTCACCAAAATGATAGATGGAACTGCAGGAATTATGAAGATGCATCCAGAATCAAAGCACTTCATCATTTTTGATAGAATCAGAACAAAACTTTCCATTCTGTTTATATGAAGTAGGTTACAGAGTAAAGCAAAAATGCAACCAGTCTCCCTCAGGTCTAAAATTAGATTTTTTGTGTGTTTTTACCAAATGCCTTTGTTAGAGAATCTCTTTAATATTAATGACAAGAAGTTCCAAAGCTTAAGTCATCAGGACCAGGAGATGTTGTTATGGCAGACAGAGTTATGCTCCATTTGCACTGGTTATGCTATTACTAAAAAAGGAGCTGTCACCTGTTTGCTCACAAGCAGAGGATAAGTCTTCAACTAGATGTCTAAGCACATCATTACAGTGTTCCCTACCAAGTCCAACTTCATGTACTCTGTTTTGTTTTTGCTTTTTTTTTTTTTAAGGGAACACTTATCACTGTTGCCTGGACACCAGACTCCAACTTGTATCTCCATCTCTCAGGTCTTTAAGTCCTTACGATAGCAAACACTCAAACTATACTCTGTGGTTATCAGGAAACCAAGTCCTCCAATAGGAGGAAAAGAGATGATTATATCTTTTTGTCCCATTAAATCACAAGCTGTCTTTGTGATTTGGGAAAAAACAAACTCTTCAACTTTGTTTTCAACCCAGGATAATCCTACTTCCTGTGTTTATATATGTTTAGATTAACTTTTTGAAAATAATGCACTTGCAATGGATGACCTGTTTAAACCAGATCTTTGAGAATTTCGGGATTTTTATGAGTAGAAACTAAAACTGAAAACCAATGTTTGAAACCTAAAAAATATTTCCTCATACAAGATATTATCATCTTAATCTTCTATGGAGACCTGTTATTTCCTAGTTCTGATGACTAGCAACCTTGCCTACAAAACTAAAAATATATATACTAATCTATTTTCTTTGGGGGCAAATCTGATGACTTGGAAAGCCTTTGATGTCAGGTGTGAAAAAAAGCAAGGCATGAAGCTTCTCAAAACAAAGGGAAAGTAAGCGACTCTTACAAAATCTAGCTCTTGCCCCCTGGTTCTTCCCACCCGCACAATTTTACTAAGTGGACCGGGTTCTTAACATAACCACACTAAATTTAGTCAGAATATTTTAAACAAATAAATGAGCAGAATTCCTAATACCAGGAAGGGAGGCTAGGAATCCCACCTTTCTCACTGCACAATTCAGTCAAAAACTCTCAGTGCAAGTCCACTTGGGGTGTCCTCCAACCACGTGTATCAGAGAAGATAGTGACATCTACAGCTCTGGTGTCTTCGACTTCTCCAGAGTTCTTCAAACTTTTCATCAAATACTAGTGCAAAACCAGCTTTCCAAATCCCTGGCTTTCTCTGGGTACCAGCTTTACAGCTTTCAAACAAAATGACCTTTTTATTTTTTCTTTTCTTTTCCATGCCACCTCTTGCTCCAGCACCACAAACCTTTTCCTCCAGGTCCACAGTTCAGCAGTGCCTGGTTAAATGCTGTCCATGTGGGCAACTGCCTCACCAGTCTTCTTCAGCCAGTGCTAGGCATGCCCAGCCACACTGTGACTCTTGGTCACCACCCCCAGTACACCATTCTAGGTTGTCCAGTCACCCCAGTCACTACCAGCCACTCTCTCTTTCCGGGCCCACCTTCGGCAATGTCTCATCACTGCTGACCCTCCATTCTCAGGCTTCTGACCATACCAGCTCCTGCCAGCCACCACCTCTCTTTCATGCTTCCCATTCCTTCTTGCACAGTCTGTCAGACCCCACCCACCATGGCAAAGTCCCATTTTCAGCTTTGTCACAAAGAGGGGGCCCCATTCAGCCATGCACCCATTATAACCTTCCCTGGCATTATAGGTGATCCAACAGCAGGTCAGTCTGGATGGGCTCTGTAGACATGACTGTTGTGGTACACAACCAGTTGGTCAGAGAAAAATGATCTTTTTCTTTTGTAATTTAGTGTACACTCTGCTTAAAAATTATCCCTGGTTTGTGTAAAGAAGTTGAATTCTTGCTTGAGAGTAAACTCTTAGACAAAATGAGGTGTTGAAATTAAAAACTCTGGAAAAGACCTCTTGGAATCAAATTGGTAAAAAAAAAAAAAGGGGGGGGGTCAAAAGAAAGTCAACATTGCGTAGTGACTTTTGAGAAGAACAGAATGAATGTTCACCTTGCACTGTTTCATGTGACTTTGAGGAATATATTGTACTTAACATCATATTCTTAAAGCCAGAAAACAAGGTAAACCCAGCCTGCAGTAGGGTTGGGGCTTTCCTTGAAAGCAGTTTTCCACTATTAATCATCTGAGAAGAGGTAGTTCCAAAAACAGGGATGGCAAACTCTGGATTTAATACTTGATAAAATACTGAATAGAAATACCGTTGCTTTCTTGGCCATGAGGATCCAGTCACAGTCAGTTACCATAAATAGCCTGGGAAGCAGACCTCACTGTGCTAGAGCTCAGCATGGCTAAAACTTCTCAGAACAGGAAGTTCCTATCTGTAGATTCTGAAAGTCATCTCATCCAGCAGCCATTGTACATATTTTTTGTGTGCTAAACTTTCCTTTGACTGTGTGCCAATTTATAGTAAAATCTATTTTAGAGGTGCAACCTGATGGATGACCCCAGAATGATGGAGTCAGGATCTCCATTTTTCTATTACAGCAACAAGAACAGAGGTTCAAAAATCGGTTGAAATCAGCTTGCTCAGAATTCTGGAAATGACCAAAAGTCTTGTAACAATACAAAGGTTTATTTAAATACATGGCTGAATCTCAGTAACAATGAGTTTTGTGGTATTAACTTGCCCTGATCTTGTTCTCCTTTTCCCCATCCATGGTATCCTTGAAACACAATAGTTTTGCAGCTATACTATCTACAAATACAAGTAGCCTAGAAGCTACTGGAGAAAGTAGAATGAGCCTGGAGTGCCTTTAAAGTCTTCTTTCCAGAGAATTGTCACTATTTGACTTGTCTGGAAGCCTACTGAAAAGCTCCATTCTCAGACTGGGTTTTATTTGGTCTGATTTTGAGTTCACTCTCAGAAAATAGTTCCTTCCCCAGGGTATTTGATGAAAATAATCAGCAGTAATTGTATAAGATCACAGCTCCCGAGGCTACATTACTAGTTAGGGATAACAAAAGTCTAACCACAAAACTCAAAAGGAAAAACTGGGGAATGAGATGCCCATAGAGATCTTTGAAAAACTCATTTATATTCCTGGGCATCTAGAAGGTTTGCCTCTAGCTGGGAGCTATGTGCATACATCTAAAAGTGTTGAGAAGACTCTGATCTCACATCTGACAGACGGTGAACACTGTGCACATCACAGGCAGGATGTGAAAGTGAA
Source organism: Uropsilus gracilis (assembly GCA_004024945.1). NCBI lineage: Eukaryota > Metazoa > Chordata > Mammalia > Eulipotyphla > Talpidae > Uropsilus > Uropsilus gracilis. Next base: position 6,144 of record PVHY01004874.1, read on the forward strand.
GGCAAAGCCGCTAACTGCCACTAGAGTCCAGAAGTCATCCCTCAACACACATAAAAAGCTCCTCAGCTAAGGCTGAACTTCAGCACACATGAGAATGTTCCAATCGTTACTTGACTCCCAGGAAAACCAGCAACTTTAGTAACTGTATATAATCAACAAATTAGACTTCATAGAATTAGTCCAAGAAAGCTACTAAACAAAAATAGCAAAACAAACTATGGAGAGGAGAGTCTGTCAGAATTCACAGATTTTAACTATTTCATTTTTAAGAGAAAATTACAACACAACAACCAGCAAACACCCAGGAAATTACAACTCACACTGGTAGGAAGAAGTCAATAGAAACTTTTCTTGATTAACTAAAGACATTGAACTTATTAGGCAAGCACTTGAAATCAATTACCATACGTATATACAAAGAACTAAAGGAAAGCATGTCTGAAATATTACAGGGAAACTTGAGAACACCTTACCAAATAGAGATTACAAAGAAAGAACAATAAATAGACATTCTGGAGTTGGAAGGTAGAAAAATGAAAATTTTACCCAAAGGGCTCAACAGTGATTGTGAACTGGCAGGAGAAAGGATCAGCGAGGCCTTTTGGATTTGTCAAGTTCCTTCTAACTCAGAGGTCCCAGGTTACTAGGTATTATTAATTTTTTTAGATCCACCTCTCCTCTGTAATTCTGATATGCTTGTCAGTCCTTCCTCTGAAATTTTTCTGCTTTTATTTCTTGAAAAGAAATCCCTAACTTATACAATAATGATGTGCTCAAGTGACTGATGCTAACATCAAACTCCATTGCTTCCAAAATGATACCTCTCCTGTTCCTGTGACCACTCATACAGTAACCAGCAAAGTTCAGTAAAGATTGGTTGTGTCAATTTGAAGCCATAACCCAATATGGGCAATATTATTTGCTGCTAAAACTTAAGCATTGCCATTGTGTGTCTGAAAAACACAGAGATGAAGAATGATCTGAATGACCTGAAACCAGGTAAGGGTACTTCCTTCTTTTACTATATCTTTTACCTTGATGTTGTAAATCTTAAGCAAACTTGGTGAATATGCTAATCTAGCACCCTGCAGTGATTGTTCCAAGGCCCAGGTGAGGAAGAGGAGATGGACCACCAAGAGCGAGTGTGATTGTGAATCAGAGCCCCTGATTTCATGAAGGCAGGGGGAGAAGGAAAAAGGCTATAAAAAGAGAAAGGTACAGGGGTTGGGTAATATAAGACTTTTTTTGGAAAAAAAGAGCTGATCTGGGGGTCAGAGATCTGGGAGATAGGTATCAGGCACAGACAGTTTGGCTTCAGGAAGGATCCAGGAGCTGAATCTTTGGGGGCTTTTAGTGTTTGGACCCCGAAGGTCGAAGATCAGGAGCTATTTGAAGGCCAAGGAGAGGTGACCCTGATGAAGTGCTGAGCGGTCCTGCAACAAGGAGAGGTCTGAGCTGAACCGTGTTAGTGGAACTCAATGCTGACTAAGTGACAGAAGAGCAGAACATGAGAACAACCTAGAGGTTTCAGACTGAACTACACTAAAACAAGTGTGGTAAAACCCACGCAACTCCCAGAGGAGCAGAAGCAGGGTACTAGTCTGTTTGGGATACTTGTCAGGGTGTTAGACTCTTATAGTTAGACTCTTATAGTTTTTCTTCTATTTGGAAATAAACCTCTATGTTTACCCTTACCATAAAAATCTGATCTACTTGTGTGCAGGCAAAAGAATTCTCATTGACTAAAATTAGAAGGGTGAACTCCCTTCCCAATAACAAATTATTTGAAAAGGGTTACTAACCTTCACTAATGAATTGTAGCTATAAAAACCTACAATGAAATAATTGGGTATCCTTAACATAACAGTTTCTAACACCAGGTACTTGCTAATAACATGTTCTCTAATAGCCTGTCAAATATTGAAAAAATCCTATGCTTCTTCATGACTGCTGATAGAAAAGGGATGTGAATAGGCAATATGTAGGGTATTTTATTTGAGTAAACAGAGGAAGTGGTATCCTTGGGGGAAGTAATCACTACCCACCTCATCAATTTGACCACTCATGCATCTGTGTCGAATAAGGTATGCTCCCAAGTATTGCAGTTTTATCAAGAAATGTCTGACACTGAGGATGAATGCAGGCTCTGTCATGAAATACATTCTGTGTACATATATACATGTATGTATACATGTTTGTGTAAATATATATATACACATACACAGCACTGAGTTAATCATTTAATAATTCTAAACATATATACTCTGCTATCTACCACGTTTGGCATATGGTAGATTCAATGCATTTTTGATTCAATTAATTAAATACAGTGGTGTTAACTCATAATTATCTCCTGAAACTTTTCCTATTTTTATATATACCCCATTTCTATGCCTAGTCAAAGGTAAGGTTCTATCTTTTAACACATCTTTTCACTGAAGAAATAAATCCTTCATCAGAACGATTTTTTATAGTTATTCTTCTCAAATTCAGTTCAGTTTCCATTGCCTGCACTTGATGTCTCAACAAAAATGCTTTTCAGCTTTTTCATTTCAGAATTCACACTGAAATAGTAACAAGTTTAATTTGATCACACAGAAATAGTATCTTTTCATTGCACTCATAGCCCTTGTAAGCATTCTTGCGCTCACTCTCAAACCTTCTGTAAATGATTTCCTGTAAGACAATCATAAAAAATTATCTCCCAACTTTTCTACAAACTTTTCTTTTCTAGAAGCTTTAGTATGTATTGTTCTAATGTCCACCATCATTTACATTTAGCCTAAAGATCAAGTGCAAAAATGTTGTCTTGGTCCAGTTTTAAATACTTTTTTATATGTGGCCAAGTAGACTTCAGTGTAATAAAGAAATGGAAAGATAAATGCTTCTTCACAATCACGTTAATGATGGGTCATTTGAAAATAACTATACCTGTTACATGATAAATAATTCAAAATATATTTCTCATTGAAGCATCTTATATGAATGCATGCCAGGAAAAAATCAAATTTTAATATAAGAATCAGTTTGTACTGCTATAACAAAATGTCGTAGACTGGGTGACTTAACTAAAATATATTTATTTCACAGTGCTGAAGTCTAGAATGCTCAAAATCAAGATTTTGAACAGCAGATTAAATTCCTATCTTGCAGATGGCCATCTCACTGTGTGTTCATATGATCAAGAGAGAGAGGGAGAGAAAATTCTCTGGTGCATGCTCTTATAAGGACACTCATTTCAGCATTAAGGTCCTACCCCAATGACCTCATCTCAACTGAATTATCTTCCAAATATCCCATCTTCAAATGCTATCATAGTGGGGGTTAGGAAATTCAATTCATAATTTAACAAAATTTTTTAAAATAATACTATAGCTCAACTCAGCCAACTCATCCTTCCTTCAGTCTACATTTTTATACTTCTCATTAAAATCATTTGATCAAAATTTCTGAAATGGTAGCTTTTTTTTTAGTTATTGAGATGATCACTAGTGATAGCTGACAAATCTGTTATTGTAAAGTGTTGCTTTCATGAATTTCATTTTACCTTACCTGGATTTTTGCAATTTCACACTTTAAAAATAGTGGTTTCACATACCACTATGTTGAAACTTAAAAAGTTAACAATACAAAGTGGTAGTGAAAATATAGAGGAACTGGATTTTTTCTATATTACTGGTCATACTATAGTTTGTATTTATTTATCCTCACTTAAAAACTAAGCAACCGGGAAGCACTAAAAAAAAACCCAAATGTTCATCAGCAGTAGAACAGATAAGTACCGGTGTAATCACACAATGGAACACTGCATAGGAGGGAAAAAGATAATCAATACATTTGGCAAGTGAGGTAAATCTCACAAACATGATCATCAAGCAAAAGAAGCTAGACATGAGTCTATATTAATATAATTTATATGAATTCCAAGAAAAGATACAGTAAATTCCTACTGATAAATATCAGAACTAGCCATTATCTTTGTTTTTGTTTTATTTTTGTTTTTGTTTTTGTTTTTGTTTTGAGACTGGGTCTTGCTATTTTTGACCCTGGAACCACAGGTTCACTTTGCCTGGGGTACCACGGACTCAAGCAATCCGCAGCCTTAGCTACCCAGGTAGCTGGGATTACAGGAGTGCACCACCACACCCAGCCATTTTTTTGAAACTAGGTCTCCTTACGTTGTCCCAGACAGGACACGAATCGTGATCCCTGGTCCCTGTTGCAGCTTCCTAGGCTGCTGCCTACAGGCATGTGCCACTGTGCCCAGCTAGCCATTATCTTTGAAATGGGTTATTGGAAGGAGGCTTGAGGAGCCTTCTGGAGCTAGAAATGTTGTGTTTCTGATGCGAGTGTTTGAGATATGAGTGCATTAGATGTTAAAATTCCTCAGGTTGCATATTTAAGATGTATCTACTTTGTGTTACATTTATTATTTCTCTCTAGGTCTGAAAATAAGTATAAAAGAGAATTTAAAAATATAAGTAAAACTTGACCCATACTATGGCCCAAAAAATGCCTGGAAGATGCTGAGCCCCAGCTTCCCAAAATTAACTCACTGCTTTGCCCATTGATTCCTCCAAAAGTTGCCTAATGAGTTTCTGGATAAACTGATATCAACTTATGATCCAGAGGCTCTCTGGAAGCCTTCATCTATGACAATAATGCCCTTTTCTTATAAAAGTAGGTCTCCACTTTGTCACTTGTTTCCAAACTAATTAAAAACCTGCATAGGGATCTATACTAAATCAAAATGTCATTTGGTGCTTGCAAAACAAGATAATGTTTGAAAGTAAGAGGCATTATTAATTATTCAGGGGAAAAAGGCAAAATTCAGTGCTGTCTTGGGTGAATTGGATGCATGGACACATTTTGCATAGATGGTGAAACTAAAAAGAAAAGCAAGGAAATTATTAATGAAAATTTCAAGATGGTAATTAACTTAGAAATGAGGTTGTCTGTGAGATTGTATATATATGTATATATATATATATATATATATATATATAGGCTTTTTCAATTATATTATGCTAGTTGTGTGAAAAAAAAATACAAGCCACACTTCACCTTCACAGATATAATCTTTAGATGTTCCATCTGATTAAATCTAAAGTTTTTAAGAGACAAGCTTTCTCAGTGTCTTTCAGTAGAATAATGGTTTAATATTAGACATCATTTTCTGCTTGGATAAGTTGAAAATAACTATAACCCATGCTTAAATGCATCTTTTATCATTTAAACTGTATTGTACTTTCTATAGGACTGTAACATTACATGAACTTTTGGTTGGATTTTTGTCTAAAACTGAAGAGTACATATTACTTGCAATGTTCTAGCTAATGAGAAGATTGTAGTTCTCGTGGGATCCAAAGTAGTAGCTGGGCAAAGATACTATGAAATAATATTAAATATTTAATATTATACATTGTGAATCTGTAAATATAGTTGTAAAGATTTTTTTCATCCCATTTATACATATATATGTTCATCAGTTCTTACTGTTTTAAATTACACATACATTTACATTCAGTTTTCTCTGTCAAAATAAAGCTATAGTTTTTAAAGTTATAGCTGAAAACAAACACAAAACCTAAAACTAAGGCAACATGCATGGGTACAATGTTGACTTACACCTGTCATTTTTGTCAAGATTTTAAGTGGTTTTTGCTATATATTTGTATTTTTAATCATGTCTTTACTTAAGAAGAAATATCACTACATAAAACCACCAGTTGTAGTTAACTTGTGGTGATTTTTTTTAATAGAACCCACTTAAAAAAATTAGACAGACATTATACTTTGGATATACATGCAAAGAGACTATAATTTACACTGCAGATATATCATACTATGTTACAGACACTCAGTTGACCTTCAAACGTAGGATGTTGGCTTTCCTTTTCCTCTTCCTTTCCCTTCCCTTAAGACAGTGGCATGGCCAGGGGCCAAGGATGTGGCAGCATCAATAAGGTCAATGTGGCTGAGAGATTGATTGTATCTAGATAATTTAGCAAGTAAGTGCATAATGGGAACCAGGTTGATGAAAAATGAGGCAATGTTAGCTGCTAAATTGGGAAGAAACTTGAGATGAGATTTAAGTAGAGGGAAGCCTTGAAATACTCATTTTGAAGAATGAGTGTAGCAAGCATACCAACAGGTATAATAGAATTGTCAGGTATTCAGTGGCTATTTGACATTTGTTCTCCATGTTGGTTTCTTCTTTAACATATTTTTATTAGAGCAGCGGTGGTTTACAACAACACTCAATATGATTCAGAAATACAGGATCCCAGTTTGTCAGGTGTTATCACACTGCACCACCATTAAGACACCCATAGTCCACCATGAGAAGCCTCAATTTGGGGAATTATTCTAATTAAAACAAATCTGAAGAAGGAAGATAAATGCTGGATGATTTCACTCCTAACTACTTGTTTCTTACTGGTACTATGAGAAATTATTAATCATTGTCTTTATAAGTGGAGAAGATTTGGACAATTGAAATAATGAACCACCAAGAATGTGTGTGCACAAAGGAAAGAAGACAAGAGGGTACGATGAGTAGGTGGTCCATCTATCAGCCAGTTGAAGCTTGAGGTCTCAGGAGAAACCGAATCTGATACCTTGGTCTTGGACTTCCAGTCCCAGTAACTATGAGAAAATGCCTATTGTTTGAGCTACCCAGTCTGTGGTATTTTGTTATGGCAACCCAGCAAAGCAATACATCTACTTTGCTTTAGAGATTTTTTATTTAGAAATCATTCCTATTTTAACACTACTTTAGAAAGTTCTATCTGGAACATTTCTTTAGAATCTCAGAATTTATTCCATCTTACCTCATCCTGAATTCTCTGAATCTTTGTGAGGAGGGCAGTGAGAAATATTCATGTCAGCAGAAGGGAATTGGTGCCCCATTTTCCAGTGGTGCCAGGACTGAGCTTCTGTCTTTGTGAAGGCAGACCTGGTGTATGTTGTGAAATGCTCACCAGCAAGGACACACACCAAGTCTTTTCCACAGGCTGTGCCTGGAAAAGTTTGAGTGCAAGCTGGCAGTAATTTAAGCGCAACCTAGGAGTCCAAGTTCTTTCCTGACTACCTCTGCCACATGTCTTCCATGTGGCTTTGGATTTTCCATTGGCTGTCATACAAAATGATTTTGTCATTTTTGCTAAGGTGTTTCTGCGAAAGTATCCCAGGAACAAGCAGGAGTAGGAGAGACTGCTCAGGCCCAAGCTAGCATAACATGCAACAGGAAAGTTAAGTACCTTAAAAAGGATGATTTGGCAAGATGGCCCATTTTCTATGACAAAAATCATTAAAAAGGTGATTTTATCTATTTGAAAATATTATAAGAGGAGCAGGATATTGTGTCCTTATGTTATCTAACTCTTGCTCCCTAGCTACCATGACATTCATTAATGAATAGCTTCCTAATTTTTCTCATCTTGATGTATTTATAGAAACTTCCAAATTTTGGATCATCAAGAAATTTGTGGCATTCCTGTAGGAAAAAGAGTGGAAACTAGTTAGTAAACACAAGCTGGGTCAGAGTTTTGATGTTTATTCCCCACATCACCCATCTGATGCATTGTTGGCAGCAGAAGCCTTTTGTAAGAACCTCCACCTGGTACACTCAGCTGAAGCAGACCACCTGCAGGCACTGGGACTGTCCTGAGAGCTGGTTGCACATGCCCATCATGCAGCAGACGCCATCTTTAAATTGTCCACTGAGGTGTCTCCTCTGTTCCACCAGTCAGTGCAGCAGGTGCAGGGGGTGGTTCTCAAGCAGAGCATGTCTGGATTGATGCTTTATTTGATGCCCAAGAGGCTGTGTATAAGCAGCAGTTCTGACACATATGCTGCTATTTTCAAGAACACATGACAATGGAGAAGAGTGTTCATAAGACGCATTCAGCAGAAGGCTGTGCATTTGTGTATTTTTAAACAAACAACACAGTTAAAGGCATAATTATTGCTCTTGTCGCCTTTACCTTAGACTCTTCCGTGTAGATAGAAAACAGTCTCAGTATGTTCATTTCATTAAATCATAAGAGTAAGCAAGGCCCAACGAAGACTTTATTCAGTGTCATGAATAAAGTATTCAAAGTATTCTTAGTATTCAAAGAGGCTTGCTAAAAGTGGAGAGGCCCCACATCCCACAGGTTCAAGTCAGTGAACCCAGCTGAGCCACGGAATCTGTATTTTAACAAGGAGCCATGGTGAATTCCGTGCAGGTGAGGCATTCTGGTGAGTTGTAGGATCTGTGGGAAAAGAGTTTACTCAGAGTCTCTCAGACCATTGCTTGCTGTGAACTTCCAACACAGGTGGCCTAGTAGGTAACATGTAGCCTTGAGATTTAGTCCAATATGGGGAAAGCAATGAATACTAGAGTAACCTGGATGTATAGTTCACATGGACAAAACACACTTCTGTAAAGTAGGCCTGAACTTGGCCTTGTGCCAACTTTTCCTATAAATCATATAAAAGCAAAGTGACACCTGGGGTGGGGGAGGCCTCTTACTGACTACTTGCTGGGCCAAGGCTTTGGCCAGAGCTCAGGATCTGCCGCTGCTGGATGCGGCCACTGTTGCTACCTGTGTCTCCCGTTGCCTCATAATAAGGATTTGTTCCTGGCCCCACATATGGGCTTTGAGACCTGCTTTCTCGTCTGCTATCACTGAGAACCAGCCAGCATGCTGCTGAGGTCCTACATCAAGTCTCAAGCAACGCTCTATCCAGTGACTGCAGGATACCTATGGCCTCAGCAGCCTGAAGATCTTTTAAGTATGGCTTCACAATAATGTTTTTGTTTTAAATCATAAGTCTTTGAAACTCATGTTGGGCTACATCTGCTGCAGCATAACTCGCAGGCACTAAAGAGTTTGTAATTATTTACTTAGAAAACATTAAAAAGTAAAGTAAAAACATTTAGAAAAGTATTAAAACATAGAGTTGAAATAGCACCTGGAACACTGAAAGGACTACACTGATGCTACTTCCTTTTAAACAAAGTTGCAGTTGTGAAATGTTTCTTTTCCTCCAAAGTCTAGGTATTGATCAGTGTCAGCTGGTTAGCATAGGAGAGGAGCTGGCAGCTGGGAGAGGCTGCTGGTGGACAACACTGATAGACACCAGCCCCAGAGTCAGGAGATGTGACCATTAACTTCAGCTGTTCTACTAAGTATGTACCTGGATTAAATCACTAAAACTGTTGTTTTCTGGTCTATTGGAAACAAGATTGCAGTGGCATGTCACCTGACAGACTGAAGATTACCCAGGTTATAGAATCTTTGAGCATACTGCTACAGTTTAGCTTTGGTAGGTTTATCTTCTCATTCTCAAGGGGATTTGGGGACCTCTTAGCAGGCCAGATTTGGAAGTGGCCTATTATAGAGAGTGCTATCTGTCTCAGCTTCCTATATTTGGTATGCTAAATACCGCAAATTTCCTGAATATTTACATATGTCTAACACACTTTAAAAGTGTACATCAATCCTCCTTTAGATAGATGACTCTTTTTTTCCAGGTTTATTGAGAGATAATGACATGTACTTTTCTTTTCAACTTCTCTTTAACATCACTTTGTAGCTTGAAATTAACCTGGGGGTAGTATTTCTATTACAGAAACTGGCAAATACTATAGATCAGGACTTAATTTGGACTAAGGTTCAGTCAACACTTTCTGTATGAAGTCAAATAGTAAATACAGGTAAAATGTCACAAATATGATTTTGCAGACCACATAGTTCCTGTCGTGATGACTGTGATGTCGGGACAAAAAGGGACAAAAGCCACTAACCAACAAACCACAGGTCTGCATCTCCTGCACTTAGCAGTTGTCAAAGTCACAAAACAGTTTAACAACAGGGTTTTATTAACAAGGAAATTAACAAGGAAAATGAAAAGTTCTCACAGCCACACGTGGCAGTTATCTGACCCCAGTCACTATTTTCAGTCCCAATGGTCCTAAAAACACATGTCCAAGATGGTGCCCTTTGCTCCTCCAAAATGAGGCAGGCACTGCAAAGTCCAGTCTTTCTCTGGCATCTTCTCTTCGCTACTCTTCTTCGCTGCTCCACTTTTCCAAGACTTCAAATTTCTTCCACAATTGCTAATGCACAATCAGCTTTCCAAATCCCTGAATGTCCAGGTACCAGCCACACCACCTTGCTGTGGCACCATGCACGCACTTCCTTTTCCAGGCCTGCCTTTGGCAGCATCTGGTCACTTTCACCAGGCCTGCCCTAAGCAGCCCCAATCACTCCTGGCCTGTCATTCTGGCATCCAAGTCTACACCGGCCACTCTTCTACTAGTCACCATGGCTCTTTGTCACCTCCAGCTCACTCTTCAGGGGGTTTCCCCTGGCCAGGCCATGTGGGTCTGTTCTCTCAGTCCACCATTCTCATCTCCTCCCTTTCTTTTCCTTCTTCTCCTGTCCTTGTTCCTTCCTATTATTTGCCTTTTGGTGCGTCTAGCTACTTCTCACCTGTCTTTCTCTCAGACCCCACCCACCAGGGTACTTTTGGTGCCAATACAATTTTTACCTGTGTCACTCACAACCCTGTATCAACTGGATATGATTGAGACAGAAAGCAAGCCACTGCAGGTACTGTGTAAGTGAATGACAGAGCTATGATTCAGGAAAACAAGGACTGCAAATTTGATTTAAAAAAAAAAGAGTAAATCACTTATATAGTTCTTCACGGTATCTGGGCATAGGTAGCTTTGTTAGTTTTCAGTTCCCAGATAAGACTCACATTAGAGGTGAATATGTACATGTCCATACACACACACCCCCACACACAGAAATATCTTCTAGCTTTAGACCAAAGTCTGCTTGAACAGTGGACCCTTAACTACAGCACTACCTTCATTTCACTGATGGAGAATCAATAGGAGTGTCACTTTGGATTTTTGCTGAAACATCTCTTCTTTCAAGAAAAAAAATCTGAAATTCTTCCAGAAGTTAAGTCAATGTCCTTGTTTTCTCATTCTATCTACTGTTTTCATCTGACCACAGACCAGACTAGCTTACAATACCCATTAGACACAAACCCCCTGAGTGCAGAGACTGCACTCTCTTGTTCATCACAAGCTTCCCAATGTCAGCTATTATGCCACATTCTGTAGAAGATAATAGCTTTTCCTTTATCTATACCAAGTGACTGCCTTCTATTTATTTATTTATTCATTCATTCATTCATTCATTCATTCATTCATTCATTTATTGCAGAGAGCCAAATACCCAATTGCTCTTTTATAATAACACATTCCTCTTAAGGAACATGATAGCAGTCCATACTCCTTCAAAACCACTTTTACTGTCATCATACATAATGACACCTTCTGAATGACTTGTATATTTGGACTGGGTCTAATATTTCTTTTTCTAAAAAATCCTGATAAATGAGTAATACTTAGGAATGTAAAATTCTTAAATTTAAATGATTATAAAGTGATACAATTGTGTCAGCAGAAATTACCAAGTTTTCTCATTCATAGGAAAAAAAATCAAATGTAAAGGGAAGTGAACTGAAGATTGAACACAGGCATCAGAAGCGAATGAAGGGGAGCCCACGGGCTGGGAAATGGGAGAATTTTTAAGTGGTTATGCAGAGTTTTGGCCAGAATTTACACACTTACTAATTTGAGTATGCTTGGAAGAAAATCAGTAGCTTGTTATTATTGTTAAAAAAGAAAAAGGAGATGATGTGAGCATAGCACATGGTACTAATTCCAAATACCTGCTCAATTTTCAGTTAAGAATATCATGAAAGCAGATATTTAATGAAATGCTTATTTTCAGAGTCTCATGATTTTTTGGTGTTCTTACTTTTCCTCAAACCAAAAAAAAAAAAAAGGTAATTTTAAGCCATCGTTTTAAGGGGAAGCATTTTCTTGTTAAAATAATAGTTTCTATATCAACTCTCTATACCCTCAAACCCATGCATGTTTGGCTTGTATCTTTTCTCTTTTTTGTAAGGACAACTATCTTAGTTTCCTTTAGACTATGAAGGTTCTTACTAGGTGAAATGTGTCTTTGAAAGTCACTTCTTTCATGTAAAAATGTGAATATCCCTATTAAGTCTCTTTCAGCAATTCTGTAGAATGTTCTTTTTCTCCTTGACTTCATCATGTGAACCATGTGTTACTAGCAGTGCCCATCTTCCTTGCAAAAGTGAAGATACAGTATATTCATTTTTCCCCCTAAAGTTCCAGTTTTTGGACTTGTCTTTCCCTTTTGTTTCATTTTGTGTTCTATTGCAATATTTTGTTTTAAACTGTACTAATTCATCCTTCTGCCTTTGTATTTTGTTAGAAATTATTTCCCTAAATTTTTGTATAAAGTATATTATTTATTTGCTTTCATTATATTAGCAGAGGCATTTAACATTCTCTATTCTGATATATTACTGACTCTTGAATCACATTCTAGAGACCTAAGCTGATATAGCAAATATGAATATTATAAACACATGTGAGATTGGTTGAATTGAGTTATAGCCATACAGGAGAATGAATGAGTAAAAAAAGGTTTCCTAGCAGAAATTTCCATAAAAATTTGTTTAGTAAGGAAAGCTAAGGTATAAAAGACTGTCATTTTGTCTAAAACAATGACAAAACTTTAAACAGATATTTAAATATGATTGCACATCTATGGAAACGGATGCAAGGTTAAACACACCAGTTACTTGGAGGAGGAGGCAGAGTATGTGAAGAATACAGAAAAAAAACTTTTAAAACATGACCAATAAAATCACATTATCACATTTAAGATAAATTATAAATATATAAAAATTTATATAAACATGAAAATAAGTATAGAGAAACATAAAAATCCTGGTACCTCAAAATGGTATGAATTTAGCTGTTTTTAATTTTCTTCTTTATAGTTATTTCTTAAAGAAAATAAGAGGCAAATAAGAGGTAACAAAAAATTATGAGGAAGGTCTTTTAAAGTTATACATATCCCAAGTGACCCTCATTCCCACATTATTTTTTATATAGATTAATAATCTCTCAGAGAAGCTGATTTTCTACCTGAGAGGAAGAGGTTACAGTTTTGCAGAAAGTAGTGAGAGTGATCGTTTACCCTCCTTGTCAGTAAAATCACGAAGACTGATCTCACGATGATACTAATTTTTTAATGAACATTACTAAGGAATAGGTAATCCTTTCATTGACGAAAAATATTTAGAAATTTATTTGAGTTCCATGAAAAGTTGAGTTGCTCCATTTTAGAGTAATAGAGTAAAATTACAAAGGATTAAGCGAAACATCAAAAAGAGAACAGATACTGCTGTTGATGCAAAGTGATCCCCACATGCAACGAACAGGTCATAAGCAATGCTGCGTCAATTAAAACACACACCAAAAAATTAAAAGATCTGAAAAATAAAATGTATGAGCAAAGTTAAAGAAAAAGGGAATGATCATTTTCACATCTATAAAAGCCTTTTAGAGAAGAGGCCAGATGGTTTCAATCTCCATTAATGACGTAACCAGAAGGGGGAGGGGGAGGAGGAAATGGCTGCAGATGAAACTAGGGCTGACTACAAAGACCCTGGTGGCAAGATTTGTCAAACATGAGATGAGTTACTAAGAGGGGTTATGGGATTACTTCTTCCTTCTCCTAAGGGGCACTTCCCTCATCTGTTTGGAATGGTTTAAATGCGATAGGGCCTCCGAAGAGGTGAACGCCTTCATGACTTACAGACTGTCCTTGTGCGGTATATCTAAGACAGATTTGGACAAGGGTAAATTTAAAGCTAAAACAATTACATTCCCTTCCATCTCTCTCCACCTCAGTGTCCAATAATGGAATATTTACTGTAAAAGTTTATAAGGCAGCATGGCAAATATTGGCTCCAGCAGGCAATTTAACAGAAAATGGACCATGGAACAGCATAAACCTGGCTCCACTACACACGATTTCCACAAAGAAATTTCATTGTGTCCTGTAAACCTAATTCAAATGTTTTTTCTGGTTTTCTAAACAATTTGTTTTACTTTGGATCATACTATTGATATAGGATCTTAAAAGGAGCAGTAAGGAGAACCATTTTGCAAAATGACTGTTTTATTTTGCAATCGTGTTTCATAAATAGTTGCTTGTTTTTCCAGGACATTTGTATCTTAAAAATTATTAAAGTAACAATGGAACAGAGATTGAGATTATGTTATATCAGCATGAGGTGAGGAAAACCTGGGTTCTCCATAAAGCAATGGTGAGAAACCTATGGAGATCAGGTTGAGAAGCTAGTAAAGAGAGCTAACATGTCTTAGAAATAGTCATACCTAATAGACTTAATTTATAAAAATTTATAATTCTTAAATGCTGTAAAGATATAGTTTACCATTTCCTGTGTGCAGTTCACCAGTGTTAAGTATATTCATGTTGTTGTGAAGTAGATCTCTACAACTTTTCTATCTTGCAAAAATCAAACTCTATAACCTTTAAATAATTCCTGATGTTCAATCTCCCCACAGACCCTGTCAAGCATCATTCTTCTTTTTGTTTCTATATGTTTGATTAGTTAGATACTTCATGTGAGAAGAATCCTGCAAGTCTTTTATAATTGTCTTCATTTCATTTAGCATAATGAATCAAAGTCCACCCTACATCATGCTATATCACATGTAGTACATGACAAGATTTCTTTTTTATGTCCCCCTTTTATTTTTTTATATTAAAAACATTTTTATTTAGACAATATTGGTTTACAGTAGTCTACATGATTGAGAGTAGGTTCACACCTCTTCAGATATTGTTACCACACTACACCCATCACCAAAGTACCCATAATCCTCCACCAAAGTCCATTGGGTCCCTATCACCCCTTTGCTTCTGTTCCTATTCCTTTTGTTTCTTTACAGGTGTTTTGTTTTGCTTTTAAGGCTGTGTAATAGTTCACTAGAGGTGTGCGTATATTCATTCATCTGTGAATGATATTTGCATATGGGCCCTAATTTTTTAAAGTATAACACTAAGTGTTTTAAGAAATTTTTCAGTTATTATGGTATTATCTCTCAGCTCTAGACCCATCCTTTCACACTGTTTCATGTGAATGGAAATGAGATTCTATAAATCAGGGTTCTGCTTTGCCAGCTGATTTTTAGGCTCTGTCAAGAGGGGGCACTAGAGTACCTTGGGTAGGAGAAGAAACAGCAACCTGCTCCTTTATCCCTCTGCACTATGTCAACTTGAGGTTACTGTGTCACCCCAGCTAAGTTCTTTACCAGGGGAGGACTTCCATGTAGCAGCAACTGAATGCAGTTTTTCCAAGACTGGCAGCAACAACCTCATTAAACTTCCTCAGAAAGTCAATACCAGCACCCACGAAACAGTCTCTTTGCCATGACTGAACTGTCCTCTACACACCCCTCCTCCAAGCTTCTGCCTTTTGATAATTTCCACCTCTCCTTTTAGCCCCCAGCTGTTGATAAGAATGGTTGCTGCCTCCTGCAGTTGGTACCTCAGTATTGTGATCTTTCCAGGGAACAAGCCTCTATATTAAGTTAACTATTCTAACCTGACATGGTTTCTCATGCTGACTTAGCCTAAACTGATACAGAAACCATGCCTTAAAATGTCAAGTAAAATTCTCAGAATATTTCAGAAAAGAAACCATCATGAACAGGATCAAATAATTGAATAAATTTATTCATTCATTCATAAGATAAAACAAATTTTACAGTGCTATATGGTTGGTAGGTCATGTTAGAAGGAAACACAGACTGCTCTGTGAAGGTAGCGTTAAGGCCAGTAATCTGGAAAGGAGTTGCGGGGGAAAGTTGAGGGAGAAGAGGCAGATCTAAGCTAGTCAGTGCCAGGGAAGGACTGGGGCAAGTTGGATCTGAACAGTTCAATGTATGGTGTGTGTTCAATTGAACAGTTCAATGTGCAGTGTGATGCCTGCATTGTCAAATGCTGCTGAGAATTCTGCTCTCCTTTCTTTGTATTTTTCTGTAATCATCTGTAAAGTTAAAAAAATAAATAATGTGTGAGCACATGTGCACATGCACGCACACACACATTCTGAGGACCGTTCTGACGTCCTCAAAAGAGCAACAAGGAAATTTTATCTTTCATTCTGTATTTTTTCCAACCCTGAGGAGCACTCAGATGAAACTTAGTTATTGCTCATGAACAATCTAGGTCTCTGCTGGGTGCTACAACATCTATTCCAGTAGGAGGTGTGATTGTAGAGAGAAATCCTTGGATGCTCCTAAGAAAAACATTTCCTGCATAAAAGCTTTGTGCAAGGCATTGTCCTGATTCCTTGTCCATCTGTTCATCTGTCTGTGTGTCTGCCCGCCTGCCTGCCTGCCTGCCTACCTATCTATCCATCCATCCTTCTCACATTTTTAGACCCTTTTGCATTTGACTCTAGATCTAACTGAGGAACAATGCCAGATGTACCTTTATGACATCTGGAAGGCAGTAGGGAGGAAGAGACGCAATGCTACAGTTTCAACTCTTTCTTCATTAAGTGGTGTCTGAAGATGCCTGTTATTGCCACCAGGGCTTCTTGACCACCATGACCTCCTAGTTGTGCCTGAGCAACTTGATTCCGATCATGTCAACTTCCCAATGCCAGTTTTTTGTGTTTTTTTTTTTGTTGTTGTTGCTCTTTATTTTGTGGCCTTTAAATTCTTGAAGCAATTCTTGGAGAATAAATCATAAAGCTTCCTAATAATTTTACAAATTACTTATTACCATATAATAAATGCATTTCTGTGTAAACAAAGTAGAAGAATTGCTGTTCTTTGCCCAGACCAAAAACACGTATTGTCTGCCTTGGAAAGAATATCTTGGACATAGCTTGTCAGGACCTGAAAAGAACAATCTATATTTCTATATTTCTGTAGCAGAGTAACTAAGTTTAGTTGAGAATGCAAGTGGAAAGCTTTTTTTTTTTTTTTTTGCTAAAAATAAGGTCTTAGTGTCTAGCATGTTTCATGGTCAGTAAATTTGGTATAAAAAAAATAAAGCATATTGAAAATAAACATGCAATAATATGTCCTACTAGCTGTATACACAAAATATTTAGAAATATAACCTATCAACATCACCAGGCACAAATATGACTTTATTTATACCAATATGTTTTGTGCAGGACTTGCAGGCACCTCAAGGGAAACCTTGAATCATGTTCTGTTTATTTTTGCTTTACTTTATAGTCCAAGCTAAAATTGAATACATTTTCTTTGTTTGTCTAGTTTTCTTTCAGCTTATGTGAAACTAAGCGTAGAATTTGAAGAATTTTAAAGAAGCTTCTCAGATTCCACCACAGTCGAACGAACAGCCATACCTCTGAATTGGATATACACTGTGCCCAATTTTTACAGGGCATTTTTCCATCCCTTTCTGGCTAGAAATTTGCAACCTCTAAGGTAGGAGGGCACTCTATTTAAGGTTAGTTTTACACGAGTGCACATTGCCCTATAAAAACAGCCCATTTGCCGGGCACTGTGGCTCATGCCTGTAAGCGTCAGCCTATGAAGCGGCCGGGACTAGGGATCGCGGTTCGAGTCCCACCTGGGGCCCGTAGTGAGACCTAGTTCCAAAAAAAATAGCTGGGTGTGGTGGCGGGTGGCGGGCGTGGTGGTGGGTGGCAGGCGTGGTGGCTGGGGAGTGCTTGAGTCTGTGGTACCCCGGGTAACGTGAGCCTGTGGCTCCACGGGCAAAAAAATAGCGAGACTTAGTCTCAAAATAGGCGGGCGGGCGGGCGGGCAGGCAGGCCACCCATTCCTGGCAGGCTGACACCTAACAACAGCACCCACCATCCACCAGCCTGAACTTTCTGGCACCCAAGACTAGGTTTCTCTCACCTGTGTCTCATTGCCAACTATACCTTGGTAACAAAACCGGAAAGAAAGAAACCTGTTTTCATTTGCCAAATAGAAAGGGAATGACTTAACTCAATATCCTAGAAAGGAAAAGGGATATACTGAACACTAACAGCATTGCTTTAGTGTTAAGGAGCTGCTCCATGATGACATTGAAATTGAAAGTCTGTGTATGTTCACTTTCCTACTTATTAACCTGAAGATCTTGGTCAAGTCGCTAAGTTCAGGTTTCTGTTGCTTCACTGTAAGGAATCATCACTCTCTTGTCTAATGAGGACATTGGGTAGGGTGAGATACGATATTATGTGCGAAATTGCCTTGAAATGTGAAAAAAAAATCACAATTGTCAGGTGTTGGCACAGAAATATGTTACATTCTTGTCATCCATGTGATGACTACTGAGTTCAGAAAACAGCATCTGCTCCAAAAACTGTTGCTAACAGACATTGATCATACTTTCTTTGGTAAATATTTACTGAACACAAGCATTTGCTGAATGACCATATGCATGAATGAGTCTCGAGAACTCAGGGGGAGAGGGACTGATTGAAGTCACCTGGCAAGTGCAGGCCATAGTGTTACACAGAGCAGGAAGAAAGGAGAGCAGATGCTTCTTTACTTCCTCTGTATTTTTCACTCGAAATACAGCCACTAAATTGTAATCACTTTTGAAATCCCTTGCAGGTGTTTTCCTTGGCTCCTCTGCTCTCACTCCAATGACTTTCCACATTCTGGAATCTGTGGTAATGGCTGGTAATGATATGTGGTGTCAGTAATTAAATTATGAAAGGGAGGAAAATGTGTGTTGAGGCCGCTCTCATGGACAACAAAACATAAATCTTGTCTCTGCTATGATATTAGAGCAGTTTAGTAATGGCTGCTGTGGTAATAATACTCAGTGTCCTAACAGACTCGCTGATATTTTCCAAAGTCATTTCAGTAGCTGGGTGCATCTGTGTACCCCCTAATGTACACAGACAATTGCTGTGCCTCTGGGCAGTATTATTAGCATTAAGTAATGGGGAAATGACTTCAGAAGATAGATGTCAAAATTTTCTTTCTTTTCCTCCCCCCTTTTGTCGGTACCAGTCTGTTCTTTTTCTCAGGGTAATGGTGGATTTCAAATGATATGAAACATGAACTCAGTTGTTTATTCATCAGAAAGCGGGTTCCAAATGCTGTTAATTATGGTAGTGACTCTTTACACATGTGATCACAGGGTCTTGTTTGAATTTTCTTCTAAATTTGAAATAAATTGTAAGTTCTTAAAGTTATTTCAGGATTAATATTTTATAACAAAAATTTTGAGATTTCTTCCCCATCCCAGAGCAAATAATATTAAAAGTGACAAATTTTGCCAAATTTAGAATCGCTGTATTTTTTTGTAACAAACCAACCATCTGGAAAGTATCCTAAGGATTGTATGAAACACATGCTATTTCACTGTCAGAAACTTTTTCCTATTTTCCTAGTCTTTCAGCATGAACTATTTTTTAAAAAAACTTTTTTTCCATAATAGCATGTTCCCAAGTCCCACTCCAGACTTGTTAAATCAGTAACTCTTGGTGGAGAGAGGACAACTAGCTGTGTTTTAACAAACCTGTCAGAGGATTCTGATGTAGTAGCTCTCAAACTCTCACTAGTTTAGACTTTGTGTGTCTAAGAAGTTTCCAGGTGATGCTGCTGCTATTAGTCTGGGGAACACATTTAAAATCTCTGATTTGCAGTATTTTTGAAATCCTATTATCATTGTTAGAGTCAAACAAGCTAAAACAGGCTTTCCAAAATCATTTAGTTAACATTACTAGCCACTGAAAAGTTTCTTTGTAATTCTTTTTTCTTATAATGAGTAGATATACAAATGTATTTCAACTTATCACATCTTACCATAAGAAAACACAATTGGCATTTCCATTGCTTTATGCCTTTCCTACTGGCTGTGCCTTGAAACCTCTTGTCTAAGTTCTTTGCCTTTTGGTATTTCCCTACAAATAATTCCCCATGTGAATCTACTTTTTTATACAGTGAAATGGCCCTATCACCTTCTATGGGTAGTAGAAATGGAAAGCAGCGAAACTTGCCTTATAAGTAAAAACTGTTAAATGTCTAACAAGTGATTTCATGTTAGCTTAAGTCCTTAATTAAGTAAAGTTGAGAATGAGTTGCCACATAGCAAAAATTTCAGGTGGCATCATTTACGCTGCTGCACATGGCAGCTGGAGTAGCAATGCCATATACCCTTGCTCGGTAACCTTGGTAGTTATGCCTGCAACCTCCAAACACACATTTAGTGTTTTCCTTTGATTCCTGACCTTAATTACCAATGCCTAAAATTAGCCATCTTGCCATCTGCCCTAAGGAGAAAACCCTGATAGTAGGCTGATAACTTTTTTTTTTTTGAAACTAGGTCTTGCTATTTTTGCCCGAGGAACCGCAGGCTCACGTTGCCCAGAGTACCACAGACTCAAGCAATTCCCAGCTTCAGTTTCCCAGGTAGCTGGGATTATAGGCTCGTGCCTCCACGACCAGCTATTTTTTTTTTGGAACTAGGTCTTGCTGCCGGCCCCAGGAGGGACTTGAATCGCGATTCCCCAGCCCCAGCCGCTTCATAGGCTGATACTTAGAGGCACGAGCCACTATATATATATAAGATATATATATATACACCATATATATATATCTTATATATATATCTTATATATCATATATATATCTTATATATCTTATATATCTTATATAAGATAAAAAACTGCTCTTGACATTTGTGTGGTTGCTGTGTTTTGGAGTATCTTCCCGACCTGCTCTCTCAAACTGCTCTTTCATTCCAGGGAGTGGACATGAGCTACCATACCCATACTCAGTCACTGGGCATAACTAATGAGATCATGGGTGACATTTGATGGGGCAAAGAGAGTAGACCAGTTAAATGATGGTCAGTAAAATTCTTTGTCAAGAAATTAAACTATGAGATATGGACACAGAGTGTTGGGAGCTGAATCATGTTAAGACAGGCCATTAGCAACAAAATCCATAGTGTTATGTGTTTTCTAAAACCAGTTAGGTTCCAACTTTTTCTCAAATCTTGTAACCCTTGGTAATTCTACTAAAGGCTCTACTCTCCTTTCATACTAGGTATAATTCGGTTATCAACTCTGGGAGGAATGATCAAGACCAACTGTATCCCTCTGGTTCTCTTGCTGCCTGGTTTCCACTGGAGTTACCCAGTGCAGGCACCTGCAAGAGCTTGGAGTAAAGAGAAGTCAGAGTCTTTCTTCTCAACTGTCTCCCTCCATGCTTCAGTGCTGTCTCTGCTGGTAGCCATAGACCTGCACCAGATAATCCCTCCCCTAAGGTTTCAATGCTTGCCAGGCTATACTAGGACTGTTTTCTTCTTTCTCTTATTATTTCTTTAATTTTTCCCATTTACCTGTAGGCATTCTTTTTTATTAGTGTTCATTAGTGTCACCTGCATGAATTATATGTATCCTGATTGACACCTTCCAATGAATTTTCCTATTGCTTGTAATAATGGTGTGTAATACAGTAGATCCTTCAGATAATATCATTATGTTCAATGTCATTTAGTTTTAGTGTCCATAAGAAAATAAAGTTCCATTCCTGATTAGAACCACTATCTGTGTGAAGTTTATACCTTTCTCTCGTGTTGGCAAGGTTTCTCTCCAGGATTTCTATTTCTTCCCACATCCCAAAGATGTACACATTAGGTTAACTTCCCCATTCTAAAGGAGGGAGGGAGTACATTCACTTAATGGAAGGGTTTCTTGTCCTGGAACATGGGCAAAGGAGATGAACAGATATTTTACCAAGGATGCAGTGATGGCAAATAATGTGCACAAAATTACTCAACACCTCTCAACATTAGGTAATACAAACTGAAACCGCAATGATGTGTCATTACACACCTATCAGAATTGATCAAATGAAAAAGAGTGGCAATATCAAATGCTGATGAGGATACAAAAAATCTGGACAGTCACACAGTGCTAATAGCAACGTAAAATGTTACGTCACTCCAGAAAATAGTGGAACAGTTGTTTACAAAAGTAAATATGCAAGTAGCATGCAATCTAGCAATTGTTCTCTTGGACCTTTATCCCCAAAATATCAAAACATTATGTTCACACAAAATCTGTACATGAATTTTCATAGCTTTATTTTTAATACTCAAAATCGTGAAGCAACCCGATGCCCTTGCTCCACTGAAGGGTCAGTAAACAGGCTATGGAATAATACTCAGCTATAAAATGAAACAATCATACACAAAACATTTTATATAAATCTCAAGAGAATTTTGCTGAGTGAAAAAAAAATCCAATCACAAAAGATTACATACTATATCATTCCACTTACAACATTTTTGAAGTAATAACATTATACAAAGGAAGAACGGGCTAGTGGTCTCACACAGATTAGAGACAAGGTAGGGAAGGAAAGTGGGTGTGGCTATAAAAGGCCTAAGTGAGGGTGCTTACTGGGATGGAGACATTCTCATGCTGACTACATCAAATTTCAGGTTATGCTATTGTAACACAGGTTTGCAAATATTATTGCATAGGGAAATTGGGTGGAGTGGGGAATGCAGGGACTCTATTATTCTACACCTGGACATGAAGCTACAGTTACCTCAGAATTGAAAGTTTAACTTTAAAATAATAAATACCAGAAGAAATTCAAGGAAATTAAGAAAATCAGACAGAAATAAAAAGATATTTAAATAGGATACAAGAGACCAAAAAGAATTGGAGGACTGAGTAGGCTGTCAAAACACAAAAAAGGCACTTGAAGAGATGGGGCCCCACCTGTCCTTCCTGCTCCACTGCCTGTCTGAGGAGGGAACGAACTCCTTATAGATGACTGTGAGAGCTGTACATCAGTTTTGTCTTTCATTCAAACTAGGACTGAAATATTAACATTTTATGGGTCTTTATCCTACTGGTTTTTTGGCTGAAATGTACACCATCAGTCCTCCTGGCTCTCAGGCCTTCTGAACTCCTGATCACTCTCCTGAATCTCCAGATTGCTGACTATTATGGGACTTTTCGGTCTCCATAAAAACATGAACCAATTATTTATTACAGTTAGATAGATAAATGATGGGTGATTGAATGATGACTACCAGATAGATAAATATCCACACAGCCCGCCAGTCAGCCAGACAGATGGTAACTAGTGCTAAAGGCTTTATCAGTTGCCTTTATGTTGATGAAAGAAGGCTGACAGCCAATCACCACTATCAATAATTATGAAGGGTCTGAGATTTTATCCAAACAGCAAGCAACTTAACCTGCCATAAGTTTCATAGATTCTCACAGAAGATAGGAGATATCTTAGTCACAGAGAGAAGACCTTATTACATGTAATACGGCATGAACTTCATATCCACATTCTCCTTTCTTTCAAATCTCACAGGAACCAAATGGGATCAACACAGGGATCATCACAAGCTGTGAAGCTGTATCAGAGCTGGTATGCTGAACTCAGGGAATCCAAATCTCTCCTATTGGGTTGCTTCTATGTTCCTGGTCAGTTCACTGCCTTCACTGCATCGACCTTATAATTCCCCAAACATTTGCTACCTACCAAAATGCTTTCCAATCCTAATTCCTCACATCTGAGTCCTCTTTCTTTATCTGTTTTGTTCTCTAAGTCAGCAGTGCTCTACCTATTCTATACATTTTACATCAACAATCTTTCACATTCATTTGTCTATAAATACTATTTATAAACAAATTACTAGTATTTGTATCTTTTGTCCCTCAAACTCAGAAACTTTGCCTGGGACAGTTGATTTTCATTAATACCTACATTCTCCGTGTCTTTATTGACACATAACCTGAATGAGTGCCTTTAGCCATCCTTACAGTTCAGAGTGATTATGTGATGAGTTGTAAACAGTAGGAACAGAGAAAAGATATTTTCTATTTCTAGGGCTAGAAGTATGCAATGTTCTCCTATGTGCAAAACTCACTCTATCCGGTGAAGGAAGGAATGCCAGGCCATGAAAGAATGTCCTAGATGGAAAGTATCTGAATTATTTTGTGAAGCAGAGATCCATTCCACCATACCAGCTATATTGTACTTTTAGTTGAATGAGGAATAAACTTCTACTGAGTCTATTCACAGCTAACATTATGTCTTACCTAAGACAGAACCAGATATATAACACTTACACAGCTGCATCAAACTCGACCAGACACAAAACAGGCTCTTCATCTTTTTATTCCCTCCCACTTCCACTCCCACCTAGCCTCCACCTCCAGCTCTGATCTCTTAGTGACTATCTCATCTGCTTTATTAACTAAGAGGGATCTCTGTCTATCTTGAGTCCTTCCTCACCTATATCAGTTAGGAAATAGAGTCAACTATTTTTCTCCATGCCCTGCTACAGTTTCCTTCCAGACATCATCACCTGGCTGGATTACTGCCATCACCTTCTAATTATTTTCCCAGCTTACATCCTTGCTTTTCTCTAATCCATTATCCACAGTGTAGCTAATCTTATATTGCAAAATACAAAGAGAATTATGATTATTCTCCTTTGTTATTCTGAAGATAAAATCTAATTGACATGATTTAAATAGAACTTAAACATGATATTTGAAAAACATGATTTAAGAAATATCAGCCAATTCTTCCAGATACCTCTAATCCAGCTCTGCATAACTCCTTCTCATACTCAATTCTCTACCATACTGAATATCATTCTGTCCCTTGAACAGACCGTGAGCTCTGTTCTTCCCTCTGCTACTTTCTGCTACTAGAGAGCTCAGTGATGACAGTGACACCAGTTAATTTTTATGCTTTTGTGTTTCCAAATCGCCTAGTATAAGTTAGTAGTCAAAAAAATTTTGTTTTGTCTAAAAAAGTAGGTTTGGTCTGATTGTAGATAAACCTATATGTTTACCACATACATAGATTAGTAGAAGAGTTCTTAGCCACATTATTATCCAGAAATGGGAACACCAGACGGAGCAATCGTTTCAAAACAGTAGTCATATAAGTTAGGGTAAAGGATCAGTGACTGTAACAAAGAAATGCATAAAAGTGTGGCTCAATGAGTGAAAACCACTTCTTTCCAACTGGTGTAAAGCATTGTCCAAGGTTGTCCAAGTTGGTGAGGCAATAGACAATGAGCATTCTGATCCTTTCCTCATGCTTCCCCCACTCTTGTGGGTTGAGTCAGTATCTTCACAATCAAAACTGAATTACCATAGACTTTAGCCAATGGGAGTGAAGTGAATAGGGAAGTGATAAGAACATGGGGGAAAGAACATAGAAGAATTATCAGTCAGGACTCCATATAATAGGAATAATCAGGTGAATAGATATTAAGAGGTTTGTTATTAGGAATTGACTCATGAAATTCCAGTGGAGGGCTAGGCAAATTCAAGAGCTGAGAGCATGTCCTCTGGAATGACAAGCTGGAAATTCTTAGGCAGAAACTAAATCTATTCCTCCCTAGGAGAATTTCATACTCCTCAAGGAAATCTCAGTACTATTCTTAAAGTCTTTCAATTTATTGGATCTGAGAATGATCTGTTTTTGCTAGAGTTAGCTCAGATTTTAATCATATCATCAAAATACCTTCACAGCAACATCTAACTTAGTGTTTTATGAAATAACTGGGAATCATTGAGCACCTAGTCAGGCCAACATACAGTATTGATGACTATAAGAAGAGAGTATAGAGAGGGTTATTGCATTCCATTATGAATGAAATTCTGTGCTGTGAGTTCTTGCATTCCATTATGAGAATTTTGTCTCATGGTTGCATTCAAATGCAAGGAAGGCTGGGAAATATAGCCCACCATGTGCTCAGTATAAAACAAAAACAGTGGTAGGGCATAACTAATACTCTCCACTAAAGCAATGATGAATTTTGAGAAAATAGATCTTAATTGTTTGGTTGTATATTTTTGTTTCTCATGCTACAAAATGGAGAACATATATCTGTCTTTCCAAATAAAATCTAAAGATTAAAAACCTGCAAGCCTGCTGATATGTTCAGCTTGTATATACAGTCAACCACAAAAGGTTGTCATTTCTTATCCAGTTGTTATTTTAACATCAATGATATGAGCTTTGTGATCAAACCTTGGTAATCAATTCTGCAAATTTCTATAATTTATAGCCCTGATAGCTATTGTTGCTAAATATCTTAAGTCAGGATAATACCACTGATACGCTCCACCATCTACTTTAGAATAAGCTATTGAGAATTTGTGATTCTAGTAATTAACTAGGAAGGAATAATAAGTGAAAACATTTTGGCAACTTAAATCAGAGTGCTGTGATGATGTAAGAGCAAATTCCCTGCCTTTGGTACTTGTCCAAGAATGTGAGATAACCCTGAGATGAGATGGAGAGACACATTTCAGTTCTTTCAGCAGTTTTATTTCATTTCACTAATTCACTTTGGTTTGAGATATATAGAAATGACCCTAGAATAACCTTACTGCTGGCACTGTTTCATTTGTTTCTCCCCTATTCTCACTTTTCCTACAATCTAGTAAGTAAGCAAGGAAAGGAAGGAAAAAAACAACATGGACTGCATCATTTTGCTCTCCTTCAGTTTG
Source organism: Uropsilus gracilis (assembly GCA_004024945.1). NCBI lineage: Eukaryota > Metazoa > Chordata > Mammalia > Eulipotyphla > Talpidae > Uropsilus > Uropsilus gracilis. Next base: position 32,592 of record PVHY01004874.1, read on the forward strand.
ACTTCACAGGCAGCATTCACAACATTGCTGAAGTTGAGAAACTTAAGTGACTCCATGTTAGTGAGTGATGGTATCGGTGCACTCTTACCACTGAAGTTTCTAGAATGTTACATGTATCATGAATTGTACAATCCATGGTCATGATTGTAATTACTATTCTAAAATAAGCCCCACTATGAAAGTAATGTGATAGGTTTTAAGGAATCCAAATAAGATATGATGCTTGTTCCCCAACATTTTTAAATAAGCAACATTACAGATGAAAAAAAAAAAAATAGGGCCCACCTTTCACTAAGAGAACCATTAGATTTTTATGAATATGCTTGTCTCCCCTGCCAAATCAGCCCACAGATTTTTCCTGACTGTGTTGTTGAAGCCAACTGGGAAGAGGGAAGTCTGAAATGAGGCTAGATAAGAAAAGAGATTTTAAAACTTAGTCATCTATTCTAGGAAGAACAAACAATGGATACCACCACTCTGGCCGGTTACAGTAAGTTCTGCATAGTCACTGAAAGTTCAGTTTTCGTGAGTTGTTTGTCTTTGAGTCAGATACTATATTAAGCACTATGTGAGTAGATTCACTTCTCTGAAAAGCTGATTCTGTGAGAAAGTGTAATTTGCCCTGATTTTCCAATAAGGAAATCAATGTCCAGAGAAGTTGATTAATTTACCTAAGATAAAATTACTAGTATGTGGCAGAGACAATATTGTTTTTTCAAACACACATATACAAATACTGAGTTAAAGGTAAAGCTTGTGGTAGATTCTTAAAATTTCTATCATTAAAGATGTAAAAAAATAAAGATATGAATCAAAGATTTTAATAGGAAGACTAAAAAGCTACTTGGATAAATTAAGTTGAGAACTAGGTCAGGGAGTCAGATGAGGTACAAAGACAAAGAGAAAGGGAAAAGAAAGAACCAGAAGCTCCATTATAGCCTGTGACTCCAGGAAATATATCTAAAGTTAGGTTGAACTAGAATCAAAAATAATTTCCTGCATAGAATCAGAGGGGTCATAAATTATAATCATTATATTCTCTAGAGACCTAATATACTAAAAACAAAATGCTATTTGTAAATCATTTTATTCTCTCATACTAAATGTTCTCTATAGTATAGTTATCATTTTTAAATGATTTCCATCTATGTTACAGTTGTGCTGTGTCTCAAGCACAAAGACCTTCCCTAAAGCAGCAAAGTTTGGTTTTGCCCCCGATAACATACTTTTGCATATAATGGAATTAATTTTTACATGTATGTAAATAACTACAGTAGATATTCAACAGTAGTTTGTGCTGGAAAGAAAGAGAATGGGAGAGATAAAAAAGAACATAGGTAAAAGAGAGAGACTAGCACTGGTTGGTTGAAGTGGAGACTTTGCTAAATACCAGGAAAGTAAATAATGTCTTATCTATGATGCACTAACAGTGGTAGAAGAAAATAACAGTATCATTATCACTGTTGACATTAATTGAACATTTATTATGTTCTATCATTTTACCTTAGCAATCCAAATCTAGATCCCCCACTTGTGACCAGGACTCTGATGACTTTCAAATTAAACAATTAGCTAGAGCTCTATACAATGGAAAACTGAGTATAAATGCTAAGGTGACAGAAGGGAAGACATACTCTGCCCGGTGAAAGAAGTGAGGAAGTTTGAATAAAATAGGGAAGTAAGTTGAGGAAAATGTGAAGAGAAGAGTAATATTTGGGCTTCATTTTGAATGACAAGAAGAGATCTTTCCAATAATTGTAGGGTTACAGATTTAAAGTAGGAAAGACAAGTCCAAGACAAAGGAAAATTTTGCTCAAACTCTAGCTATCTTAAAGTGAGTGGCACACTCTGGGGTGCAAAGGTTAATAAATATGGAGGTAGGCAGGTTGTAAAAGCAGCAGGGCCAGATCTCAACATGAGTAGTAACTGTATCTCATCTTCATACAATATTTAACAATCAATTATCAGTTATTGAACACCTACTACATGCCAGCACACATAGTTCATCAGAGAGCAGAAACCCTCTGTGGAGTTTACATCCTTATGTAGGTGACAGTCAATAAACAGGTGTGAGGTGTAGCACATGATGATAAGTGCCAAGAAGGAAAATCAACCAGTATACAAAACAGAATGAGGTGAGAGAGAGCGGTCAGGACAGATCTTTTTGATAAAGTATTTATATTAAGACTAAAATGAAAAACTAATCCAATGAGAAAAAAATTGCAATAATCCAGATGAGAAAGCATGAAAGACTCAATGACACCAGCAGCAATGGATGTGTGATTTTAAATGTAGATCACCTCCAAGTAAAACCTAAAAGGCTAAGGAAATCTCTTTCTAGCAACTTGGACTGGAGGTAATTGTGGACAAGCTAAAAGTCTAAGGATATTATTGAAAAACTGACAGGAAAATTCCAAGAGTTGTTTATTACTCAACCTGCAGCATCAATGGGGTGACTAAAGAGAGAATCTGGACCATTCTCACTTCCAAAAGCAAGCATTACAAGAAAGAAGAAAATCTTAAAGTAGTCTTAATTTGCAACAGTGGGAACATCCAGAATCTCCATTGTCAAAGAAGAAAATGGGAAATAGAGGATTCTGATGTGTCCGAGTTCTTTCCTGCTTATCTAGATATTAACCTTTCATGCCTAAGTCTCCACCTCAGCTTACATATGCCCATTGTGATGGTCAAAGATTCTGTGCACAAACAGTTAAACTGGGTCCTGCAAGGCTGCAGAGACAGGCTCGGGCTGGCACCCAAGTTTGCAGGATAGTGAACAGAGGTAAAGGTGATGTTCAGAGAGGAAAAGGGGACAAAAAGGACCCAGGGTGGCTTCATTCACCCTACTTCTAGAGGTTTAAAGGAAGTAAAAGTAAACAAGCCACATGAAGGCAAATACTGGGAACCAGATATGGGCCACTGGGGCTTTCAGGATAATCCCCTGGCCAGGAGGGTAAGGACAGCATGAATCTTCTTTCTCCTTTCCTAAAATCCACAAACCTGTGGCTGGGATATCAGAGCAAAGTGTAAGAATTAAACCGGAATTTCTGTAAATAGATAATGGATGCTCCTCAAGATATTTTAGACCACCATCATGTCATATGCAAATTATTTTTTTAGAATGATGTCCTATGCAAGTTATTTTTAAAGAATTATTCATCAATTTATAACATTCGAAGTTATGCTTAATGAGTGCTTTAGTCTTAGTCCCTCTATATGCTACCTGAATTTATGAATTCTCTTTCGGCTGTTAAGTTGGTCTGAATAGCAGTCTACAAAGAGCTACCAGGTAGTGAACTCCAGTTGTACGATACCAATATCACCTTTCTATGTGTACCCATAAAGCAAAGGCAAATGGCACTGGGTCAGACTTCTGCTTTGCAAACAGGATGTGGTTCATCCCTAAGTCTTGTTTACCACAGTGCCCTTGCCACAGAAGCTTGGTATCTGGCACCATAAAGTATTCAATAAATGCTTGTCAAGTGAGAAGCTGATTTAAGAACTCTGCAAACCTGCTTGACAATCTCTAGTGGCCATTATGGCAGCTGGAGGCTCATTTGGGGCTAGCGGTATTTTCAGTCAGCCAGTTATTTTGGTTCTGGAGAGCTAAGAGGAATTGGAGTAAGGCAGAGAGGAGGGGAAGCTGGTTGTGTGCCAGACTCCAGCATGAGAGATAGGGAGACTTCCAAAATGTTCCTCGAGCATATTCAATCCAGACTCTCCAGGGAGCAAAGATGGCCGGGAGCCTTGTCAGGGTCCTGCCACTGCAAGATAAAGCATTGTATACAAGCTTAATGTTCACACATTCATAAGAGGGAGCTAGAGGATTCCAACTGCAGAGGAAGGAAGGGGGGTAGAGGGGGAAAGAGGGAAAAACAGGCACCTCCTTTCCAGGCAAGTAGGAGATGTAAATTCATTGTTTCCTGAACTACTTGGTACCTACATGTTTCTCACAATGTGGACATCTTGCTGAATGATGCTATTCAAACATTTTTTATAGAGTAATGCATCTAAACACAGGTATGTTACTTAGCACTCAATTATAGAAACTCTTTATTGGACCCATAGGAGCTGATAGGTTGGTCTCCATGGTAACACCTTTTTGAGGACCATCAAAGGTTGACACTTCATGATTTCCACTTTGTGCACTCAGTTTACTATTTAACTCCAGGTCACTAGTAACATGTGACAGTTATATTGCGTAGACATTAGAATGATCTCTTCCTGATGAATGGAGTAAAAAGCAACATTTTCTAGCCAAAGAGCAGGAGCAAGGGCCACCAATTTGAATAAGAAGTAAATTTGCCAATGCAAATAATATGACAAAAGACACATGTAAGAAGCCATGATTTGCAGAGGTTTTTGCTGTTGTTGTTGTTGTTGTTGTTTTAGCTAAGTCTTTTATATTTTTCTATTAGAATTCTCATCAACTTTCACTTCTGCTTCATAATCTCCTTTAGTCTCCTAGGTTACCCTTATTCTAACTCCAAGCCAATTTCCCCTACATACAATTTCTTGTTCTGGAATCTTTATCTATTCTGTTTCCTTAGGGTGCAAAGTTTTTTCTCCCATCCTTTACATTCACAGATACCCTATTCTTTCTTCATGACTGTCTCCAATTAGCAACTGCTGTAAACATTGTTCTCAACCTAGCCACCTGCTATGTTTGCCTGGCTGTTTAATTGAAATTCATATTTAATACAGTTAAGGTATTTCTGTATAAGATAACATCTGAAAAGGACTTGAATTCCATGTGCAGTGCTCAGTAAATATATTACAGCAATAAATTCTACTTTTTATCATATTCACTGATGTTTGTTTGAAGAGATACTGGGTTCACAGACAGTGGTCCTTGGGTTATATCTGAGAAAAGTTTCACCAGATTTCCCCTTCTGGCAGCACAAGGTAAGTTTTCCTCACAAGGCAGAAACATTTAGTTATATCCATGGGGACAGGCTTTTTATAAAAAAAAAAAAAAAAGGAAAGAAGACACTTGCGCAGACACAACTGAGCAGAAGAGGTGCCACTGAAAGAGAAGCCAGCATTGACATAGTCTTGGGACAAAAGCTGCATTCTTGAAAGGAGTAGGTTTAGGAAAGAGACACCTGCATAGGTACAAATGACAGAGTAGATTTTGCCAGTGCAGAAATTGTACTGTTAGAGTGCTTCCTTTTAGGGAGGGTTCATTCCTTTGTGGAATTGTACCTGTTGGTGATTAATTACTTCTAGGGTGTGAACATGCTGGTTTATAAGTACCCCCAGATTCTTTACAATGGCACCCCCATGTCTAGATCCCCACCTCTGGTCTACACCTCCACATGCTTTGTATAGCAGCAGTCTGATATTTGCCTCAGCAGTTGGCATCTAAGGGTTTTTCATTTCTATAGCTGGCTTAACAACTATGTTAATCATTTCCTCCCCCACCTCCAGCTTCTAGTCTTATGATGCCTCCTTCTCAAATTTTCTGCTCTTAGCTGCCATCAGTCACTTATTTTCTTCTATCCATTTCCTAGTGCTGCAGTTGTCAAGGACTCAAATGACTCCAGTCCAAACTGTCAACTCATTGCAACCAAACGAAAGATCCTAAGAACCACCTCGCGGAGCCCATCAACTAGTAGAACCAAGAGAGATAATTATCTGTTGCTTTTTTTTTCTTTATTTATATATAAATTTCACAACTTTTTAATCTCAAGGGTTTGCCCCCCCTCCCTCCGCTCCCTTCCCCCCCTTTCCCTCCTGTTCATAGTTGTGCGCTTCATTTTGATGCTTAGCTTGTTTTGACTTTCCTCAAGGCTTTTTTTTTCTTTTTTTTTCACTATATCCCATATACTAGTGAAACCATTTGGTTTCTGCCTTTTTCTTTATGGCTTGTTTCTGCTAATATGATTTCTTCTAAATGCATCCATGTTGTTATGAAGTTGTCAAATTTGTCATTTTTAATTGATGAGTAATATTCCATCGTGTATATATACCTCATTTTTTTCATCCAGTCCTCTGTTTTCGGGAATTTAGGTTGTTTCCATGATCTTGCAATTATAAATTGTGCTGCAGTAAACATCCGGGTACAGGTGTCCTTTTGTACCCACATTGAGGTCTCTTTTGGGTAGATTCCCAGAAGAGCAATTGCTGAGTCAAATGGTAGTTCCATTTTCATTAGCTTGAGGGTCCCCCACACCCCTTTCCATAGTGGTTGAACTAGTTTACATTACCACCAGCAGTGTAGTAGTGC
>PVHY01004874.1:38920-89093 GCA_004024945.1 Uropsilus gracilis
TCCTCGCCAGCAATTTGTGTTGCCTGTTCTTTGGATGTGGGCCATTCTTACTGGTGTAAGGTGGTATCTCATTGTGGTTTTGATTTGCATTTCCCTTATTACTAGCGATGTTGAGCAATTTTTCATGTGCCTGTTGGCCATTTGTATTTCCTCTTTGGAGAAGTGTCTTTTTAGTTCTTCTCCCCATTTTTTGATTGGGTTTTTTGTTTTGCTTTTGTTTAGTTGTGTGAGTTCCTTGTGGATCTTCGTTATTAAACCCTTATCACTCATGTGGAGAGCAAAGATTTTTTTCCCATTTGGTTGGGCTTCTTTTTGTTTTTTCTGTTGTCTCTTTTGCTGTGCAGAAGCTTTTCAGTTTGATGTAGTCCCATCTGTTTATGTTTTCCTTCATTTTTTTGCCATCTGTGGATGTTTCCAGAAATGGATTTCTGAACTGTAGTTCATGGAGAGTTTTGCCCAAGTTTTCCTCTATGTATGCTATGGTTTCAGGTCTGATCACTAAGTCTCTTAACCATTTTGAGTTGATTTTTTTACATGGATTAAGGGAGTTTTCTTGGTCCATTTTTTTGCATGTCTTAGTCCAATTTTCCCAGCACCATCTATTGAAGAGGCTATCTTTGTTACAAGGTAGCTTTTTCACACCTTTGTCAAAAATTAGTTGACTATATATGGTGTTGTTTTATTTCAGGACTCTCAATTCTGTTCCATTGGTCTGATTGTCTGTTTTTGTACCAATACCAAGCTGTTTTAAGTATTATGGCTTTGTAGTACAGTTTGAAGTTTGGAATTGTGATACCTCCATTTTCTTTTTTTCTGGTCAGGAGGCTTTTTGATATACGGGGTCTTTTGTTATTCCATACGAATTTCAGTAATTTTTGTTCTATCTCTTTAAAGAATATCATTGGGATTTTTTATTGGAATTGCATTGAATCTGTAGATTGCCTTTGGTAGGATGGTCATTTTGATAATATTAATTCTTCCAATCCATGAACAGGGAATGTTTTTCCATTTCCTTATATCTTCTTCTATCTCTTTTTTTGGAGCATTTTAAAATTTTCTTTGTATAGATCTTTAACATTTTTGTTAGGTTTATTCCCAAGTATTTAATTTTTTTTTTTTGGTGTGATGGTGAATGGGATGGTTTTTCTGATTTCTTCTTCCTCTGCTTGACTTTTCACATATAGGAAAGCCACTGACTTCTGTGTGTTTATTTTGTATCTAGCTACCTTACTGAACTGGTCTATTATTTCAAGTAATCTTTCTGCGGATTTTTGGGGGTTTTCTAAATATAGAATCATGTCATCAGCATATAATGATAGCTTCAGTTCCTCTTTGACTATTTGTATCCCTTTTATGTCTTTCTCTTGCCTTATCACCCTAGCTAGGACTTCCAGTACAATGTTAAAGAGTAGTGGGGAGAGTGGGCATCCTTGCCAGGTTCCAGATCTCAACTGGAATGATTTTAGTTTTTCCCCATTTAGGATGATATTTGCCAAAGGTTTGTCATAGATGGCTTTTATTATGTTGAAGTAAGTTCCTTTAATCAATTATCTGTTGCTTTAAGACACTAAGTTTTCCTTTTTGCTTTTGTGAAGCAGCCCCTGAAAGCCAGAAAATAGTCCAATATACCTCAAATGATACAAAGATCTACAAGCTATGAATAAATTCCTTTGCACACAAGAGTCTTCTGAAGAATTCAAGGCTTGAAGTAGCATGATGGAAAGAATGCTGTGACCACACAGAGTATGTGTTCTGTAACAACAGAAAAGTGGATGGTGTTGATGCTTCAGATACAAACTGGGCATATAGGGTGATGGGCTTTGGAGTCCTCCCTGGTATCACCTAGAGATGTGGGAGCTCTAAGTAATAGCTCCCAGGAAAACTCATTGACTCATTCATCAATCATTCAACCAGTAGTTAGAGAGATACTGAGGCAGGAGACAGACAACAAGGATGTGACAAAAACAGAGCAGATATCTATGGAGGTTGTCATTGCTAGCCAGCATTGACAACTGTATTGTCCTGTCGCTACACCTCAAGTTCTTCTGATTACACTTATAGACTCCCATTTCCATGGCTGCCTCTTCAACATAAAGCTGGGCCATAGCATCCCTCACTACTGCACATGGGACCTCAGTGTGAGGGGGCAGGAGGAAGGGTATCTCAGACACCCAAAGCTGCCTGCTTTAAATGGGTTCTGCCATCTGCACATAAAGACAAGGCATATCCTTACTGCATGATACCTTCAATAGAATAGAACTTTAATAATATGATATGCAATAGGGAAAAGAGAAAGAATATAGTTAAAATAGTTTTCTACTAAACATCCATCACTACCCATCTCCTCTTGGATAAATACTCAGTCAAATAGGGTTGGCCCAAATCAGGGTTACTGAGGCCCAAATACTTACCACAAGTCTAAGGCACCTTCTGGTAGGAAACCATAGGAAAGGGGCAGAAGGGGCCAGGCAAGTTGGGAAGGAAAAGAGCAAAATTAAAATACAAATCAAGATAAAGACTGCTCTTGTCAGCCTCTCCACATCTCTGTCTCTTTCAAGGATCTCTTTCCATGTTCCCAAGTCCCTGGTACAAGACCAAAACTGAAAAGCAAGCACATCTTTCTCTTCACATCTCACCACTCTGTGGGCCTCCTCCAGGTTGCCTTGTTCATAAGCCCCTTGTAGCACCCCTTTACCGCTCAGCTCTACCCTCCAGCAGGTGGGGCATGAAGCCAGGAACCTCCCCTTCCTGTGGGGATTACTGCTACGGACCGGCCGGGCGAAGGCGCAGGCCGGAGGACCAGGGCTCAGCTGGGCAGGAAAGACACAGGGCTGGCAAAAATGGCGAACAGACGCACACACTCAAGGGGTGGTGAATCTGCTGCGATTTATTTGAGATTTTTATGGATATATATAGTGTTTTTGGCAATTAGCATTCTATGAGTTTATGCAATTAACATATTAACAGATTATAGCTTTTTCCTAGGTGTATCTAACATAATTTTTTCTAAAGCAATTTTTTTACTTTGCTACTAATAATTAACACATTAACTTAAGTATTTTAACTAACAATATAACTTCCTAAAAAGTATTCAGAAGCAACCTTTTACTTTGCCTCCGGCGAGACTTAACACATCAACTTAAGTATTTGTATCTTAACAATATAGGCTTCCCAAAATAGCCTACAGCGATCTATCGCTTTGTTACTGGGACTTGACACATCAATGGGCTGCAGACTTATCTTAGGTGCAACTAAAGATATTTCAATTAGCAATATAACTTGCCTTCCAGCTGAGAGTCTAGCAGGACAATTTTAGGTTTGCTAGGAACTTATTTTTAGGGAAAATATATCCTGGCCACTGGGCTGCTTGGAATTATTTACTGAGTTAGAGAATGGCCTCGAAAAGCCTCTTTGCCTGGAGTCTGAGGGCTTTATCCTTTATGAAAGTTAGTTTTCAGAAACACTCCTTCTGTGGGGACTGAGAGCTACGCTCATGGACACTGTCACCCATGGGTGTTTTCACCGCATGGGTGATGTATCACATAGGTCCCCTGGGGCCTCGAAAAGCCTCTTTGCCTGGAGTCTGAGGGCTTTATCCTTTATAAAAGTTAGTTTTCAAAAACACTCCTTCTGTGGAAACTGAGAGCTACGCTCATAAACACTGTCACCCATGGGTGTTTTCACCGCATGGGTGATGTATCACATAGGTCCCCTAGAGCGAGCCAAGTTAGCTCCCAATAGATTACATCAATATTTTGCATCCAGTGCTGCAGTAGCTGCCTGGCCATCCCTTATGAAAATGCTGCCTGTCGTCAAGCACGGGCGGTCTCTGAGGAAAACCTTGGGCTTCATCATCTGTTAAATCTCTCTTGGTGACTTTCTATCTGTTGGGTGTTTCCACTTCTACCTTATGGACCCTGGAAACACATGTAACTGGGAAAATCCAGACAATCCACTTCAATGATCTAGAAACCCTTAAACTGTTGACTGCAGTTGAAGGACTGAAGCTGAGGATGGGGATAGGGATGGGGCAGAAAGAGAGTTCAGCCTCCAAAAACCCAGACTGGCCTCTTCTTCCTGGGATAAGGGATGGGTGCAGAAAAAGAAACAATGAACTTATAGGAAGGAGAAAAGCAGTTTTTATTTTCCTTTTTCTAACTGCTCACCCTTCTAGAGATTGTATTTGAAAAAGACAAATCTGGTGTTCTGGTCCTCAGGGAGAAATTATTCTGAATTCTTACAGTACATATAAATTGTTTCTTGCACTAAAATGATGAAAGGCTATATCAGAGAAAAGATTTGAAGGTAAAAAGTTCACAGAAAAGATTTTCCTAATTTATAGTTCAGCCTTCCCTTGAAATGAGCAGTGTTTCAGTTCACATTGGGATAATTAATAGTCCTGAGAAAGCAGTATTGCTAACAAAGGTGATACTTAAAAGTGCCTAGTGCATTAAAAAGTAAAATATACTACACAGCATAAAATTGTTCTTGGTGTCCATTTCATAATTTCAATCCTTTCAAAAAGATAACATCTTAAGGCTCGGCACTTCAGAAATTAAACAATCAGCTGAACATGAAAGGAGGTATTGATACTGATAGATGAAAGTGCCAATTTGAAGCAGTAACATTTAACAAAACAGGCAACAATTTGAACAGGGTCATTTTCAGAGGTATCATCATTCAAGTGGTTTCTTGCAATAGAGAGGAAGGAAAAAGTGTGAGCACTATGATTCTGTTTCCAGCATGAAGGAAACACTTCCAAGATGAAGCCATTGAGACTGGAATCAGAAGACTTGGTTCTTGACCTGCTACAGACAGCATCACCCTGGGGAACAGGGGCAAATCGCTGACTCAGAATTCCTTTCATCACCCTTACCTTGAGGAATAAATAACTCATAGTGTCTGCCTTCCAAGGACTGGGGAAATATGTGGAAAATATGCATATTCTTTTTTCAAAACCCTATACACATGCTTATCTCCATGTGATGACTGTCAAAGTCAGGCTTGCAGGAGTTGCAACCCAGTTCTAAACAGGAAGAGGGGATTTTACCCCAAGAACTCATAATGGTTAAGGTTACAGAGATGTGTATGTATGAATGTGTGTGTTGTTGATGAACTTGTCATATGAGGATAAGAGAGAGGTCAAGTTTTTGTTTGAAGAAATATTTGCTTGATTAAGTTCCTTTATCTGTAATTTTTTTAACTTTTTCATCATGAAAACATCAAATATAATATGAAACTAGAGAGAAATGTATAACAAATGCCCAAGCACCTATCACAGAGAATCACAATTATTAACCTTCTGCTTGTGATAGACTGAATTGTGTCTCCACAAAATTCATACATTGATGCCTTAATTCACCCCCCTCCTCCCACCCCTATACCTCAGAATGTGACCATATTTGGAGAAAGAACCGCAAAAAGATAATTAGGTTAAAATAAAGTCTTTAGGGTGATTTGTAATCCAATCTAACTTTTTAAGAAGAAGAAATTCAGACATAGGAAAGCATAGGTCACTGGGTGGGGATGCAGAGAGGGAACAGCTAGGGAACCTGAGGTTGCAGATGCCCTAGCTGTTAGCTAGGGAATTCCTGTTAGCCGCAATGCCTACCTTCCTTCCCATGACAAACAGAAAAGCCTCAACCACTGAGACTAGTCTTAAATAACAGCCAGCAGTGACTATTCTGATGCTCTGGTCTTGGGGACAAAGTGAATAGGGGAATAGAAGTTGCTTTGACAGGTCTCCTTGGCAGTCATCAGAGCATGAACCACAGATCTCCCCACCAAGGATCTGGTTGCTGTCTGCCTTCTGTCCCTTCTAACTGACCCTATCAACCAACCCCAGTGGCATTTAGTAAACCTGAGAGACACCTGGTCATCTCTAATATTAAGACTCCAAGAAGCCCGAGCTTTGTAGACTTATTTCGAATAAAGGAGTCTGCCACTGCTTGGATTATCTGGAAGCCCATGTTAAGACTGAGTTGGGTGCAAGAAGAATCAGTACCTGTGACAGAAAAGGGAAAGAAAATTGGACAGACGACTAACAAACTGTGACTCCATCAGGCAAAGCATAGGCCAACTTAGAGAGTTCTCAGTACTCTGTTCTCAGTATTTCCCCACGACATACACACAACCAGTCAGAAAAGTCCTGGGTTGGATCCAGAGAGTTGGTTATTAGACCCCTGCATCGCTCAGTCACTGGGTGCAGGTCAACCAGAAAAGGCTAACCCTGAAGCAACCAATATCTGAATACTGCTATTCAGTCTACCAACTGGTTCTTGTAGCATCAGGGTGATTTAAAATCATTGTATAAGCCCATTTCTTAATAAGAACTATTATGTCAACAAAATCACTCTGCAAATTATAAATGTGTCTTCCATCATTTTGCTAAGCAGGAAACCCAAAGCAGGGGAAAAGAAATTGGGGCCCCATCATTACAAACAGATCAACTTCACTAATTTGCTTTCTGTGCCTCCCCATAAGCCCAAGGTTTCAAAAGCTTGTCACAGAGTGAGCTGATGTTGGATGGCAAATTTAAGAGTTAGCTAAAAAGTAACAAGTCAAGTCACATACCTGACCTATCAGGAAGCAGCTGCATATTGTATTCAGAAAGGGAAACTACACATTAATTATCACATGCTTGACTGGTTATAGGAAGCCAGATAGGTATAACGCAATAAGAAACTGGAAAAAGATAATGAGGCAGCCGGCAGTGGCTGAGAATCCTATTTATGGTACTCTGAGCTTAAAATGAGTGTCGGCAGAAGCAGCAGGAGGAGCGTGGGTAGTCAGCTCTGTGATTAACAAGAGGAGAATTCAGGGAACAGTTGCTGCGGTAGTAAGATTTTGCCAAATACTGATAGCAAAAAGTTAGTATGCCATGGGATCAAGAATAGAAACAAGTGACTAGGAGTTGGTATTTCTCAAAAATGAACTGTCAGGAGTGAGCTTTTATTAATCAAGTGATAATATTTTGCTGTTGAGTGACACTGTTTGCAGAGTGTAGAAAAATAATGAATCAGAATTCACAGAACGTTTTAAAATGCTGGTCTGTGAAAATAAAATGTTAAAGATGAAGGAAAATTAAAGTTTCCATGAAAATTAAATCATGGAATAAGCATAAATAATGCTGACAGTGAAATAAGTGGTAAAAATAGGCAGGAAAAGAGCCCTCTGGTGTCTTCTTTTCTCCTGTATTTGTCTATTTTACAATCTCTTGGTAGACTATAAAATAGCCTTAGGAGCTTCACAGTTTAGGACTCTTTTTTTCCTCAATGTGGCTCCCTCTTCAGTTATTTTGCCCCAATCAGCTCCAAGCCAAGTACCCCTTTCCCACATGCTTGCAGTGTGTGTTTATGCTTCAGGACCTTAACAAAGAATGCACAGCAGAGAGCTTGAGTCTCTATACTAATCTCTTGTGCTAAAACATTAGTCACACAATGTAAGCTGTGTCTTCTCTGCCTGAGGTCCAGTTAGGTCAGGGTCTAACCTTTGCTGAGGTTCATGTATGTTTGTAAACACTATCCAGTCTTCTCTCATCGGGGAGAGCAATATTTCCCACATTTGTTTCCTGCCTCTTTTTGTCATTCAATTTCCTCTAAACACATGGAGGAGGTCACTGATGTATGGAAAAACAAGTCCTGGACCTCAATGGTGACTTTCCTACTCCCCAGATTAGATGTTGGACAAGTTGTTTAAACCTCTTTGAAAGTGTTATTCATCTGGGTACTTGTGAAGAGAATCATTGACTTGAACTTTTCTCCAAATCAGAGGGTCATAGAAAGATCTGAGTGCACTGTATTTTCCTTTGTACAGTTGCCTATCAGAAGCAACCAAATCTAGCCACCCCTGTGGTAAGAATGTCCAGATATTGAACTAGGTGAGGGACACATGTGTTCCCACAGCTTAAAGGCCCCCCAAGAGAAAGTACCAACTTGGAGCCTGAAGATGGGCTGCAAAGCTTGACTCAGTCACAGGTATGGTGCATGATCTGGGACACTCAAGAATCTTTCTGAGCTTCAGAAACTTCAACTGCAAAAAGAGGATGACATGTAGCTCTCCTTATTCCTAGGGAACAGAATAAAAACTAAATCTAAATAAAATGGCTTTGTAACAACAAATTATACAAAATCACAGTTCTAGAAATCCTTTGAATAGCATAAAAGAAAGCTTTGTTAAGTTCAAGATGAGAGTCACAACAAAAATTGACAGCTTGAATTTTAACTATGCTGCTTTCCTCTTAATACAAAATTCAACCTTGTTTCAGTTCCAACCAACAGCTAAACAATTGAATTTGTCCTTTTCTACTTTACATTAGAAAAGACAATTTTTTGTTTTAAAAAGATTTTAAATATAAAAGTATGAAATTGAATGGATTAGGGAATTCCATACATGCAAGCTCACACCTTGCAACATCTAACATCATTTCTTAAAAAAACTGAATTTATATCATAGCCTATATCACTCAAATTAAGTTCTGGTTTTCAGAAGGAAATTCATACCTTAATTTGATACAACCTGTGCACAGTACACTTTTGTAAGTGTTGTTATTTGCTCCAATAACCATATCATAATATCATATAGGGCTCCTAAAGAAGAAATTCTAGAAAAGAAGAATGGGAGACTCTGTGAGAAAAGTATATGACTCTATGAGCATGTATGAAACTGCCTGATTCCCAAAAATAACTGCAGAGAGGTTTTCTTTTTTTCTTAATTTATTTATATATAAACTTCACATCATTGTAATCCCAGGGATTTACCCCCCCACCCTCCCCTCCATTCCCCCCCTTTCCCTCTTACCCAAAGTTGTGTGCTTCAGTTTAGTGCTTACCTTGTTTTGACTTTTCCTCAAGGCTTTTGTTTATTTTTTCCACTATATCCCATATGTTAGTGAAACCATTTGACTTCTATCTTTTTCTTTTTGACTTGTTTCTGCTAATATGATTTCTTCTAAGTACATCCATGTAGTCATAAAATTGTCAAATTTGTCATTTTAATTGATGAGTAATATTCCATCATGTATAGATACCACATTTTTTCATCCTGTCATCTGTTTTTGTGGCATTTAGGTTGCTTCCATATCCTTGCAATTATAAATTGTGCTACAGTAAACATCCGAGAACAGGTGTTCCTTTGTACCCACACTGAGGGCTTTTTTGAGTAGATTCCCAAGAGAGCAATTGCTGGGTCAAATGGTAGTTTCATTTTCATTAATTTGAGGGTCCTCCACACAGCTTTCCATAGTGGTTGAACCAGTTTACATTCCCACCAGCAGTGTAGTAGTGTTCCTTTCTCTCCACATCCTCACCAGCAATTCTTGTTGCCCATTCTTTGGATGTGGGCCATTCTTACTGGTATAAGGTGGTATCTCATTGTGGTTTTGAATTGCATTTCCCTTATTGCTAGTGACATTGAGCAATTTTTCATGTGCTTGTTGGCCATTTGTGTTTCCTCTTTGGAGAAGTGTCTTTTTAGTTCTTCTCCCCATTTTTTGATTGGACTTTTTGTTTTCCTTTTGTTTAGTTGTGCGAGTTCCTTGTGGAACTTTATTATTAAACCCTTATCACTCTTGTGGAGGGCAAAATTTTTTTTCCATTCAGTTGGGCTTCTTTTTGTTTTTTCTGTTGTCTCTTTTGCTGTACAGAAGCTTTTTAGTTTGATGTAGTCCCATCTGTTTATGTTTTCCTTCATACATAAGCAGATATATGAAGATGTTTTTGCCATCTGTAGATGTTTCCAGAAAGAGATTTCTGAATTGTAATTCATGGAGGGTTTTGCCCAAGTTTTCCTCTATGTATATTATGGTTTCAGGTCTGACTTCTAGGTCTTTTATCCATTTTGGGTTGATTTTTGTACATGGTGTGAGGGAGTTGTCTTGGTCCAATTGTTTTGCACGTCTTAGCCAATTTTCTCAGCACCATTTATTGAAGAAGCTATCTTTGTTCCAAGGTAAGTTTTTCACTCCTTTGTCAAAGATTAGTTGACTATATATGTGTGGTTTTATTTCAGGGCACTCAATTCTGTTCCATTGGTCTAACTGTTTTTGTACCAGTACCAAGCTGTTTTAATTATTATGGCTTTGTAGTATAGTTTGAAGTTTGGAATTGTAATACCTCTGTTCTCTTTTTTTCTGGTCAGGAGACTTTTTGATATTTGAGATCTTTTGTTATTCCATATTTTCAGCAATTTTTGTTATATCTCTTTAAAAATGTCATTGGGATTTTTATTGGGATTGTGTTGAATCTGTAGATTACCTTTGGTAGGATGGCCATTTTGATATTAATTCTTCCAGTTCATGAACAGGGAATGTCTTTCCATATCCTTATGTCTTCTTCTATCTCTTTTAGCAGCATTCTAAAATTTTCTTTGTATAGCTCTTTCACTTTTTTTGTTAGATTTATTCCCACATATTTTTTTTTGGTGCAATGGTATGTGGGATGGCTTTCTGACTTCTTCTTCTAGTTGACTTTTTGCATATAGGAAAGCCATCGACTTCTGTATGTTGATTTTGTATCCAGCTACCTTACTGAACTGGTTTATTATTTCAAGCAATCTTTCTGTGGATTTTTGGGGGTTATCTATATAGAGAATCATGTCATCAGCATATAATGATTGCTTCAGATCCTCTTTGCCTATTTGTATCCCTTTTATGTCTTTCTCTTGCCTTATTGCCCTAGCTAGAACTTCCAGTACAAGGTTAAAGAGTAGTGGCGAGAGTGGGCATCCTTGCCTGGTTCCAGATCTCTCAACTGGAATGATTTTAGTTTTTCCCCATTTAGGATGATGTTTGCCATAGGTTTGTCATAGATGGCTTTTATTATGTTTAGGTAAGTTCCTTTAATCACTAATTTATCAAAGGCTTTTATCATGAATGGATGCTGGACTTTGTCAAATGCTTTCTCTGCATCTATTGATAATTATCATGTGGTTTTTGTTTTTCTCTTTGTTGATGTGGTGTTTTATGTTAATTGATTTCCGGATGTTAAACCATCCTTGTGCCCCTGGGATAAATCCCAGTTGGTCATGGTGAATAATGCTTTCTATGCATCATTGGATTTGGCTTGCCAGGATTTTGTTTAAAATTTTTGCATCCGTGTTCATTAAGGAAATTGGTCTATAGTTTTCTTTCTTGAAGCTGTCCTTATTTGGTTTTGATATGAGTGTGATGTTTGTTTCATAGAACGTGTTTGGCAGTTTTCCTTCTTTCTCAAACTTTTGGAAAAGCTTTAGTAGTGCAGGCGTTATTTCATCTTTGAATGTCTGGTAGAATTCATTTGTAAAGCCATTAGGTCCTGGGCTCTTGTTTTTAGGTATAGTTTTTATGACTGCTTCAATTTCACTGCTTGTGATTGGTTTGTTTAAGTTCTCTATATCTTCTTTGTTTAATTTTGGGGAGTTGTATCTTTTTAAGAATCTATCCATCTCATCCAGGTTGTTGTATTTATTTCCATATAGTTGTTCATAGTAATCTCTAATTATCCTTTGGATTTCTTTTTTGTCTGTTGCAATTTCTCTGCTTTCATTTGTGATTCTGTTTATTAGATTTTCTCCTTTCTTTCCTTTGTGAGCTTTGCAAGGGGCTTATCAATTTTATTTATTTTTTTCAAAAAACTAGCTTTTGGTTTTGTTAATCTCCTGGATAGTCTTTTTGGTGTCTAGGTTATTTTTTTCTTCTTTTATTTGTGTTATTTCTTGTCTTCTGATGGGTTTTGGGGTGTTTTGTTGTTGCTCTTTTTCTAATTTTTCAAGTTGGTAGATTAGGTTGGTTTTTTTGGTTATTTTCTTGGTTTTTGATATGGGCCTGTATTGCTATGAGCCTTCCTCTTAGATATGCTTTTGCTGCATCCCAGACATTTTGGAATGTTGTGTCTTCTTTGTCATTTGTTTCCAAGTAAGTTTTTAATTTCTTCTTTTATTTCTTCAATTACCCATTCTTCCTTTAGAAGCATGTTGTTCAGCCTCCAAGTGTTGGGTGTTCTTCTTGCTTTCTTTTCATTGTTTATTTCTAGTTTGATACCCTTATGGTCTGAGAAAAAAGTTGGTATTATTTAATCTTTGTGTATTTATTCATGTTTGCCTTGTGGCCTAGTATGTGATCAATTTTAGAGAATGATTCATGTGCATTTGAGAAGAAGGTGTATTCTGTTACTTGTGGGTATAGCATCCTGTAGATGTCTATTAGGTCAATTTTGTCTAGGTCTTCTTTTAAGGCTTTTGTGTCCTTGTGTAGCTTTTGTTTTTTTGACCTGTCCTATGTTGAGAGTGGGGTATTGAAGTCTCCTAGTATATATGTGTTTTCATCTATATTTGTTTTCAGTTCTCTTAGTAGCTGTCTTATGAATCATGGTACACCCTCATTTGGTGAGTATATGTTGATAATTGTTATGTCTTTTTGGTTGGTTGACCCTTGAAACATTAGGTAGTGACCTTCTTTATTCTGTTACTTTTTTTATTTTGAAATGTGCTTTATCTGCTATAAGAATGGCTACCCTTGCCTTTTTTGGGGGTCATTTGCTTGTAGGATTGTTTTTCATCCTTTTACATTCAATCTATGCTTGTCTTCTGGGATCAAATGTGTTTCTTGGAGGCAGCAGAATGTTGGGTTCTGTCTTTTAATCCAGTCTGCAACTCTGTGTCTTTTGATTGATGAGTTTAGCCCACTGACATTTAGAGTAATTATTGATGTTTGATGATCTAACCATGGGTTCCTGGTGGTTATTTGGGGTTCTGTTTTAGTTTGTTCTTTCTTTCCTTTTTATTATTTATTCTTTTCATTCTTCTGCAGGTTTCGATCTTAGGGCTTCTTGCAGGAGTTCTTGGAGAGGGGGTTTGGTGGTAGCAAATTTCTGTAGGCTTTGTTTGTCTGAGAAGTTTCTGGTTTTTCCTTCATAAAGGAAGGACAGCTTTGCTGGGTAGAGTATTCTTGGTTGGCACTTTTTGTCTTGGAGTATTTTGGGGATGTGGCCCCATTCTCTCCTTGCTTAAAGTGTCTCTTATGAGAAATCTGATGTCAGTCTGATTGGTTTTCCTTTGTAGATTATCTGTTTCCTCTCTCTTGCTATTTTCATAATTTTTTCTTTATCTTTAGCTTTTATAAGTTTTACTATGCTATGTCTTGCTGTGTTTCTTCTTTCATAAAAGTACCCCTTGGTGTCCTTTTTGCTTCCTGTATATTTTCATCTCTTTCTTCAGGTTGGGAAATTTTCCTCCATTATTTCATTGAAGAGCCTTTAAGATCCTATGTCTTTCTCTTCACCTTCTGGTATTCCAATTACTCTTATACTTGTTTTCTTTAGGGTATCTGACAGATCTCTGATTTTTCCTTCTGTTTTCTTACTTTGTTTTTCTCTCTTTTTCTTCATTCTCTCTACTTCTGTATCTGCTAGTGTGCTGATTCTTTCCTCTATTTCTTCTAATCTGCTTTCCTGGATCTTCCTTGCATTTTTGAGCTCTTCTATTGTTCCTCTTATGCTTTGCATCTCCTGCAGTTTCTTATTTGGTTTCAATTTCATTTTTCTGTACATCAATGATATTGCTCATTTTGCTGCATTCTTTTTTATATTTTCTACTTCTTTTAGTTCATTGAAAGCTTCTACCCTTTTGTTTTCCCTTTGTCCCCCCCCTCTTCCTTGTCCTCTTTGAGTGCTTTTATCACATTGATTCTGAATTCTTTGTCTGACATATGAAGCATTTCTTCCATGTCATCCATGTTGGTGTCTACAGATTGTTTATTCTTTGGTGGCGAGTTATTTTTCTTAGGGCTTGCTTGAGTATTTGTATTCTTCCTCCTTCCTGTGTTTTCCTTTAGGACTTGCTCTACATATTGAGTGACTACTGCTCTAGTATTAGGCATGTTGAAGTCTATCTAGTTGTGGTTAACTCAGCCTATGTGCTTTTGCTGCTGTGGTAGTTATATCTTGTTTCAGTTGGCTATTGTGGGGGACAAGTTCCTTTTCAGATAGTGAATGTGTGACTAGGTGTGGTTTCTATTATATTGTCTATCTTCTTTTTCATTGTTTCTGCTTTTTCAGCTTAACGGAACTTAAATAGTTTTAGTGCCTCTGAGCATCTAGGCTTGTCATATAACTCTTTTTGACTGGGGTGTCTTGAGGCTCTTGGGTAGTGAGTGTCTTTGTTTTCTAAGTTTGCTCCGGTGCCGCGCAGTGGTGCCGGCACTTTTGCGGCTTCGGGGTGTGAGTTGGTGGCCTTCAAGTTGACTTTCCCAGGCTGAAAAACTCAGTCCCCTCTTAGCCTGAATGACCAAGGTCCATTCAGTTGCAAATTGCAGCCCCATTCTATCTCCCAGGAATGTTTCCTTGACAACCAGGAGTAGCCTCTGGTTGCAAGCTGGAAGCCTCACCTGACATGCATGAGCCCCCTATCTTCTGAGGCAGTGGCTTGTCTCAGCCAAGTTGGATTTCCCTGGGCCAGTAAAACTCTGTCCTCACAGTCCTCAGCCTGCACCATACTGGGCTTTGGGATGCGAACTGGTGGCCTTCTGGGGAGAGGTTTTCATGGGTGAAGTTTGCATTAAAGTAGAACTGCAGCTCTCACATCAGCTGAGAGGGCAAAAGGCAGAAATACATGAATTATTTGAATTAATGTAACCCCTTTTGAAGCCACAGTTGAGGGAGGCTGGAGAAACACCCTGGTATTACAGACATTCCAGCAAACTAGTCTGCAAAGAAACCAAAGACTTGTTAAAATCCCCCTGCTTTGGGGGATCTAGAAAGCCTTGAGATTCTTCAACTGAAAACTTCCAAAGTGAATTGTGTCAACTTTTCATGTCACTTTCTCTGAACTTACTTAGTTAGGCAGAAAATATAATCACTACCAACTGTGAACCCAGACATGGAAATATATTAATGGCAAAACCTGAATTGTTTGAACGAACAGCATTATCTTCAGCTATTTCATTTAATTCCCTCTCACTATCTAATAAGGATGTCAAAACAGGATACCATGATTATAGGCAAATGGAAGCAACTGTGACATATAATCTGAGTAGTCAATTCTGAGGGGCTGAGAGGGTGAACTATTAGGAACTGTGGTACACATTAGGGTATTTCATTAACTGCAAGTGACTGCAGTTAAACTGAATTTGAATGACTTCTAGATCATCAAATAAACCTTTTTCTGAAAAAAATTGCTTTCTTGGGCTACTTTTTTCTAAAAATTTTTAAAAGCAAAATTCTTGATCACTGGACTCAGAAAAAAATGGCACATATCTGAGCTCTATAAGACCATCAGTAAGCTGCTGGAATTCCCTCTGAAATACTACATAGTTTCAGTAAGTACCTAATCTCAGTTGCCAATTGACAAAATTATGCTTTGTTGGTTTTATTATATTTATTTCACTAGCAGACTCAGTGTTTCCAATCACCCAAGGCAGTTCCACCTTGTTCACCTCCATTACCTCCCAGTAAGCACCTGTCTGGGTAGGGAAGTTCTTCCTTCTGGTTGCAGGAAAAGATTTCTTTCTAGTTGTCAACACTTACGAATCATTCTTCCATTCCAGTAAACAAGAGACCACATTTCTCATCCATCTGACCCCAAATCATGCCTTATGGCAGAAAATTCTGCCATCTATGGAGTACAAATACTCAGGTGGGAATATGTATATTTGCTTGGTTAATCTTTGCCCATTTTCTTTGTGGATTATTTCTTCTTACTCAAAGTCCTTGTCATTAGATGACAAATGTACTGATAGCCCCATAAACCTTTCACTCCTTTGGCAGGAGACACATTCACTTCTTACTCCAAGTTGTCAATTCCACCAATTAGGGCTCACAAATTTTTCCCTATACTCCCAAACACATGTTTAATATTTTCAAAAACCAAAAAGCCAATGCTTCCCTATTGAGCCAACTTAAACAAGCAGGAAAACCAGCCTCCTTATGCTTCTATATGTAAGTTACTGATTCCCTTAATGAGCAAAGGTTTTAATGATTTGTGTTTCTGCTGGAAATCCTATAGGAGTCCTCCTATAAATGTCCCTCAAGACCTTCATCTGTTCTTCCAGGACTACCCAAAAGCTGCCTTTCAACCACTCAGTCTCATATGTTCCTTCTATTTTTCACAATTATTTCACAAGAGACAAGAACATGAGTTTTCTCACAAAGAAATGACTAGTGTCTCCAAATGTTAACTGTATAGTGGGTTTAATGACATTCCCTAAAATTTCACATCCAACTGAAACCTCAGAATGTGACCTTATTTAGAAAGATGGTCTTAGCAGATGCAATTACTTAAGGCTTTCTAGATGAAATCATCTTAGATTTATGATGGATCCTATATCAAATGACTGCAGCCTTTATGAGAAATGGTAGGGAAATTTGGAGCAGACATAACAGAGGAGACACACAGAAGGCTGAGAAAACACAGAGGCATGGATTGGAGTGCTACAGCCACAAATCAAAAATTGCCAGGAATTATTTGAAGCCTTGATTTTGAACTTCTGCCATCCAAAACTGCAAGAAAATAAGTTTGCTGTTTTAAGCCAAACACTTTGTTGCATTGTGTTACCACAATGCAAAAAAAAAAAAAAAATGTGTTACCTTGGAAAACAAATCCACAAAGAGACAGTCAACAGTAATAGGACCAAACCTGCCCTTCGGATTTTGTCATGCCCTTGACCTTCCAGGTCCCTGTAAAATTTGCTTGACTGAAGTTGATGGAGAATAGTGAAAATAATAGCAACTTTAGAATCTGGCCATGTGTCACAAATGTGACTGAGTCATAGATATACGCCATGCTTCCATTGCCTTTTCTGTCAAAGGGAAGCAGTAGATTCCCTACTAAGGATGTGATTCTGAACATTTAATGAAATTGAGTGTTTATGTGTATCATAAATACGTATGGCTATATGCAGCATTTTGAAATATTTAAAAAATACTCAGTATACCTTGATTTAGACATGGATATTGATCCATATGTCAGGGTGGTAACACGCAAATTGAAATATTTCTTTTCAAATGAAATGTTAACACTTAGGTAACTTAGATAACCGGTCTTGATCACATGTTGATCTCACCCAAAGATCTTTTTAAAAATGAGTCCAACCTTAGATTTGCCTTTGAGGTTGGAGGGATGGATTTTCTTTTAAGGTTTGTATCCTTTATGTGACTTTCACAATTGCTTCCATTGCATTGAATCTTTTAACAAATTATATCTAGTGATATCTCCAATAATTTGTTCTCCTCAAGTCAAATCATAGAAAACATGATAAAATAATGAGAATCCAGACACAGAAAACCAGTCATATCCAAACAGTAACCATTATAATAATAACCCAGACACTCTATGGAAAAGACAAGACTGATTTTGACTTTCATCTCATTATAAATTTTACAGTGAAGGTGACTAAAAACAAGCCTTTGCACATCAGTGCTTACTTATGCAAAGTAGCTATTTATTATATCATAATGTCTACTTTGTTACCAAGGTATGTTTGTGAGCACATGTTTGTGTAATTGGTGTGTATGCTCCACACTTATATGCAAATAGCATAGCTTAGCAGTGCCTAATTTGTTTTATGTTTATCCCCATTCCTACTTCTCTGTTAGCCATAACAAAACTTCACACCACATCGCATAGTTCTACCCTTTAACACAGCCCATGTCTTGCTTCCTTAACGAAGAGACATTGATTGCCTTTCCATCTCAAGAATAGATAATAAAGTCATTTCTGTAGTCACATTATGTCACAATGCATTCAAAAAATAAATATTAATAAAAATAAATCTTTGAATCTCAAATAAAGAGGAAGTCTTCTTAAAAAGAAAAACTAGCAGTGGCCTTGGTGATGGAGTTGCCTGTTGCCATGGGAATGAATCCAAAGATTTTATGACATTTCCAGAGACCACACGAGCAAAAGGAAAAAGATGCCTTTTAGATACCAACCCTGTATTCATATGTTTTCCTATTAATTCTAGGAAAGAGAAAACTCAAGCTGAGAGAAACACCTAAGTTCTCAGTTATGTGGTTCAGGCACTAAAATTAATTTTTATCTGAAATTTTCTTTCTTAAAGACTGGTATAAACTGAGGTAAAAGTTCGTAGCAAGATGAGGTCAAAGATTCCCTAATTTTAGACCATTAAACTCTGAATCATAATGTGTGGGATAACAAAATTCAGAGGTACCAGTAGACTTCTCATTTTTGTATCACTCTTTGTCTTATTAAACTTTACTGCTCACAGATTATAGGGCCTGGGACACAAGTGTAAGAACTCCATTGCTCACATTCATGAACATTTACCATTGTATGGGTTTCAAATAATCTCCACAGTATTTAGTTAACTGGGTCTGTTACAACAGAAACCAAACCAGAGAGCCATCTGAGGTGCAAGGTGTCTGTTCTTAACCACAGAACCCATATTGAAAGTCAAGATTGACACTGACCTGCAGTTTAGGAGTATTCACCTTTTTTAAAAAATACTATTTTCCAAATACTTTGTATAAACAGAATTGCCAATCATCAACCATTTTGAGATTTAAAAAAATAGCAAGTCCTTATGATCGATGTAATATATCATTATTCTACAAAACTCTACTGAGAACACACATTTCAAATACTTGATAAAAAATTCTCTATGGGTCAAATTTTATATAATTATGTATAGATGTAGATACATCACCTCACTATGCTGCACCTAACCAAAAAACAAATGTACTTCTTGGATATTTCTATATTGCTATATTTCTAAGAACTAAGCTTTACTATGTGCTAAGTATTGTTTTAAATACTACCATGTATTTTGTTATTAAAGACGATCAACTATAGCCCCATTTTATAGATTACATGAGATAAACTCAAGTGAAGTGTCTTACCCAGAAAAAAAAATGTGGTCTGAAATTTGACCTTAGGCTATCAGACTCCAAAGCCTAAGTGACCAGAGCCATATGACACATAGAGTTAGAAAGTTGGCAAATATCTAATTTAATGCTTTTCCAATTTCTTTCATAGCAGTGAAAGCCTTTTATCAACTAAAACTTCATGTGGAAATGCAAGTGATAAGGCAGCTGCAGCAGAGTTGCTTCCATCAAACTCAGAGAAAGTAAAAGGACTCCTGACCCCTCCAGGCTATCTGCTTCCTTTTATATTCAGGCCACTGGTGTGTCCATGCTTCTAGGAGCCATGCTGCAGCATATTATGATCAGGTCCAAGACTTCCTTTCCAGGAAATCTTTGTTATGGGAGAATTTTCCCATGTAAATATTTATGCTCACATCAACTCTTATGTTCTATTCTTGCTGATGCAGCATTTTCAGGACCCAGTCCTACATGGATGCTTCTGTTTCACCAGTTAATACAAAAGCCTTTTCTTTAGTGAGTAAACTCCTAGAGAACTTACTTCCTCCCTGTGTTTCAAAGAAACATTACGCTACCTTACTTACCAGTTGAATAGAATGAAATAAGGGGACTCGTTCTTGTACAGGACAAACATCTTCTTTTGAGGCATCCTTCTTAGATCTGATTTTTGAATGACTCCAAAGAAGAGAAGGTTGTTTTCCTCTACTCTATGACAAGGCAAAGAAGGCTCCTCTGCTGGCCCAGAGTTCAGAAGAATCTCGAGATTTAAGCAGTTTCAAACTCATCCCGTTAAATATTCCCATCCCCAGTCTATTAGGACTCTTGTTTTTGCACTGGAAAACCTATCACACCTGTGCACCATCTCCATTTAGCTCTACCAAAGCAGGCATGATTTTTATCCTAGTCTTCCCAGGGCCTCATGAGAAAATAGTCTCTTTACATGGTGTCTTGGAGGACTTTGGGATTGACAGTTCACTTTGGGTTGACAGTTGTCTGAACCAAGCCTGTCATTTTCATCCTTCAGGATTTCCACAGTCAGTACCACAATCCTTTAAAAGGCTCATGCCCCTCAGGTGCGAGTGCTACTATGTGAGAGAATGCTTCATCTCCCACCTGTGCTTCACGCTAATCTACGCCAGGTGAGTCTGTGTGATCCATCAGCATGCCACAGGTCATTATCATGGGTCCTTGTACTGTTTGACTAGTGAGTGATTAGTCCAGAATTCTTAACCAAAAGTTTACTTTCTAGAGCTATCCCTGATAATAGATAGCTTATTTAGCAGAAATGCCAGATCTTTTGCCCATTTAAAAAAACTGGGCATTCTTTCTATTTATTACTGAATTGTATGGTTCTTTATACTTTGGTAATTCTTCATTTGAAAAAATAAATAAATAACCTCCTTCAACCCCACTCTTTATCTGAAACACTCGTAAGTACCAACCTCACTCATTTGACTTCATCATTGGGTCCCCATGTGGACTTTGCTTTTGTTGAATCTTCCCAAATTTCCTCTAGATCTAGGAAATATTACTGCTGGCATACTGTATCATTTCTATCATCACACATACAGGAATTCATTGCATTAAGGACATACTGTGTGTCATGCATTCCCATTTAAACCTCTCAACAAGCTCATGAGGTATAAATTCTTATCATTCCTATTTTATAGACACTAGTGTTCTCTTTTCTGTTAAGTAGAAGAGCTTCATTATAAACTTTCCAAACATTTTTGGAAGTCCATTTTGCACTACATCACTTCTGTTTGTGTTCATATAGTTTATCAAGAAGGTGTCTAGCAATAGTTTTACCTACTATTTTCTTCACTATCTACTAGAACTGGGAAGAACTCTGCGCTCAACACTAAATTTCCAGATATTTGCCATTTCCTTCTACATCACAGGTGAATAATAAATGATTAGTGTATTAATTCACTTATTAATGAGAAAAGGCCTCACTCAATTTAAAGACTTATTATTTAATTTATTACAGAGCAATTACACCAAGTTTATTCATAACATAGTTGAGGAGCCATTCCATCCTTGTCACCAATTGTAATGTCACCAATCTTCATCATCAATTGTAAGCATCAGGCTCACCAGTCTGTATAGAGTCTTTATTGGTTATAGAAATTACACAAATCCATCAGGCAGGGTAGGGCCAGGGCCAGGGAGAGGGCCTGGGAGGCAGGTGACCCCCCCCCCAGTTCCCCAGGAATCTTCACACTCTTTCTCTGGGCTCCCTCTTTCCACCCCTCCCTCTCTCCCTCTCCCTCTCCCTCTCTTCCTCCTTCTCTCCCTCCCTCCCTCCCTCTCTCTTGTTCTCTCATGTTTGCTCGGGCTCCTGCACATGCTCACTCATGCCCTCTGTGCCCCTCTAACCCCTGTCTCCCAGGCACAGGTGTGCACGATTACACATGCACACACCCTCTGGACTGCAAAATCATGGTGAAGATGCATATACTGGCTCTATGGGATAATGGAGGGAAAAGCCTGACTAAACTCATTCACCCTACAAACAAACATTCATTAAATAGATGTTTAAAAGGTGTGTCCTATGTGCCAAGCACTGTGTTAGAAGCCAGTGATATATTAGAAAGATGAGTTCCCTCAGAGTATTTATTTTATTTGAAGAAGGAAATCAACAAGCACAATGCTCCAAAGAAATAAATCCATGGTGGGCCAAAGAATATGTGAGGACACTACCTTAGACAGTATAGTCAGAGAAAGATCTCTCTGAAAAAAATGACACTGGATAAACACATGCAAAAAACTGAAAGAGAAAAGATCAAGTACAGAGAAAGCAATAAACCTGGCCAATCTGAGGTTGTAATAAAATTACAGAGGGACTGGAAGAAGATAAGGCCAGATAGCTGGGACTGCTATAATAGATATCACAGAATAGGTGGTCCAAATAACAGATATATTTTTCCCCAATTCTGGAAGCTAGGAATTCCAAGATCAATATGTCCACTGACTACCCTCCTAATGAAGGCCCACTTCTGGGTTTGCAAACATCTTCTTATATGCTCACATGGGTGAAGAGTGCACTCTAGCCTCTTTCTCTTCTTCCATGAATAATAACAATCCCATCTTGGGGGTTCCATTCTAATAACCTCATTGAAACTTAACTACCTCCCCCAAATCCACCTCCTAATAGCATCCCATTGGGCATTAGGAATTCAGCATATAAATTTTGAGAGCATACAAACATGCCCTGACATTCTGGGGCCAGAATGTATACATCATTAGGATCATGCCTGGCAATTTAGGTTTTCACATATGATCAGTAGTCACACATGCACACACACACGTGCGCGTGCACACACACACATTCTTTTTTCATTCATTGTGACCAGTATGAACAAAATAGACTAAGGGCCTACTTGGAAGATCTTTCAAAAATCCTGGTGAAACAGTGATGAGTGGAAGGTAGGTGAAAAAGAAACAGAAGGAAGCAAGAAGATTCCTGGTCTGTTTGAGTGAAGACACTAGCAGGGGTTGGTTATGGATTGGTTATCGCAGGGTCAGAGAAAGAGTAAAATGAAATCGGCCCTCTGGAATTTTGGCCTGAAGTGCTGGGAACAGGGCCATGATATTTAGTTGGAGGAAAAAAGAACAGTTGGTAAGGGGGATGAAGGTTAAGAAATCAACTTTTTTTACATAATAATTTGACTTAAAACCTCCCCCAGTCATAAAAGCAGAGAATAATGCAGACATTTTTATGACTATAAAAGGAAACAAAGCATTAGTATGTAAACTGAATCAGTGGTATTGCTTTATTATGATTCCTTGTACATACCTTGAGGGAAGACGATTCATTCGTCACTGACTGAAAAAATGGAGTCATAATGCATAAAGTTCTATTCTAGACATAGAATATATTTTTTCAGGATTATTTAGGAACACTTCCAAAAGAACAGAACAATGAACAGTATTTCCTTGCTCATAAATTTATTTTAGACCTCAGAGGCTTCTTACTTCTCTCTATGAGAATGTGGCACTGTCTAACATATGATACTACTAACAAACGAACAAACATAGGAAACAATTTTCAAAGCATGTATTTTTTGACAGTTGGATTTTTAAAATTGCAGAATTATTACTGCTTGTATTGTCATGCTAAATCCTACTCATAGTGAAATTGAAATAATGGCTCAGAGAAATTGATAGTAAAGAAAACACTGCGATACTGTAACCCCCCCCCCCCCAAAAAAAAAAAAGCAACAAAGAAAAAGGAAGTCTCTGAATTTAGTGGCTGGAAAAATACACCACTTCATTGTAAAAGCCTCTTGTTTGTTTTTTATAATGGAAGATGGTCTACTATGAAACAGTAGCCTATCCTACAGGCTCAGAAATGTGACCCATTAGAAGGGAGCACTCAAGTCAAATGCAGACATCAATAAAAGTGGATTTCATTTATTTTCTGGAGGACTAAATGTAGAGTATTAGTTGGTTTATCCTTGCATGATTTCCTGAGTCAAGAGTTTAATTTTTTTCCTGAAAACTTGGTATTCCTTTTGCTTGAAAGACAAATGGAAAACTTGAGTGTCAGAAAGAGTCAAAGAATACAATATTTTAAAGAGATAGAACAAAAATTACTGAAATTCATATGGAGCAACAAAAGACCCCAAATAGCCGAAACACTTTTGACAAACAGAAGAGAGGATGGAGGTATTACTATTCCATACTTCAAACTATACTACAAAGCCATAATATTTAAAACAGCATGGTACTGGTACAAAAACAGACAAACAGACCAATGGATCAGAATTGAATACCCAGAAATAAAACCACACATAAATGATCAACTAATCTTTGACAAAGGGGCAAAAAACATACTCTGGAACAAGGATAGCCTCTTCAGTAAATGGTGCTGGGAAAACTGTATCAAAACATGTTAAAAAATGGACCAGGACAACACCCTCACACCCTGTACAAAAAATCAACTCAAAATGGATATAGGACCTGGAAGTGAGACCTGCAACCATAAAATACATAGAAGAAAACCTGGGCAAAAGCCTTCATGAATTTCACCTCAGAAATCCATTTGGGAAAACAACTATGGCTGGCAAAAAAAAATGAAGGAAAACAAACAGCTGGGACTATATCAAACTAAAAAGTTTCTGTTCAACAAAAGAGACAATAAACAAAACAAAAAGAAACCCAACTGGCTGGGAGAAAATTTTTTCCCTCCAGACAAGTGACAAGGGTCTGATAACAAAGATCCACAAAGAGCTCCTACAATTCAAAAATAAAAACAAAAACCCAGTCCAAAAATGGGGAGAAGAACTAAAAAGACACTTCACCAAAGAGGAGATACTGGTGGCTAATAGGCATATGAAAGAATGCTCCACATCAGTAATAATCAGGGAAATGCAAATTAAAACCACACTGAGATACCATCTTACAGTGAGAATGGTTCATATAAATAAAACAGACAACAACAAATGTTGGTGCGGATGCGGAGAAAAAGGAACTCTCTTACACTGCTGGTGGGAGTGCAAACTGGTCCAGCCACTATGGAAGACTGTGCAGAGGACCCTCAAACAATTGGAAGTGGAATTACTATTCGATGCAGCAATCCCACTACTGGGAATCTACCCAGAGGATGTGAAGACACTAATTCAAAAGGACACCTGTAAATGCGCATTTATTGAAGCTCTGTTTACAATTGCCAAGATTTGAAAACAAACCAAATGCCCCAAAACCGACAATTGGCTAAAAAAAAAAAAAATGTGGTATATATACATGATGGAATACTATGCATCAGTCAAGCAAGGGGGACAAACACATGTCATTCACAGCAACATGGATGGAACTAGAAAGACTCATATTAGCAGAAATAATCCATAAAGGAAAGGAGAAATACAGGATGGTCTCACTTATATGATGGATATAGGGAAAAACAAACAAACGAATAAGAAAAAATAAAAACAACCAATGGGACTGAACAATGGAGCGAGAGAGGAGGAGGAGGTAGAAGGCGGGGGAGGCAAAGGGCAAAAAAGACTAGGATGGTTAACAGGTGTTAGTGAAGTGGGAAAACCCTGGGTACACAATAATGCAATAATGTAATATAAATATAATATAAATGCAAATTTTTTTAAATTTTAAATGAAACTTAAAAAAATCACAGAGATAGCTGACATTCTTTGTGGATATCTCTTCTATCCTATTCCCCATTACACATTCCCAGAAATAATGATCAGTACACTGTTTGTCATTCCAGTAGTATTTGAAACTTTTAAATCACATATCAGTAAATAATATATTATTTTGCATGGTTATAATTTCGTTAATATATATACCTATCTCTGTAACTTGCTTTCTTCCCACAAAAAAATTTTTTTAATTATTTTTTTTAAAAATTTCCTAACTAGGATGTTGGAGAACATCCCCATTTGTTACTTCTATTATTGTATCCAAATTTCAAGTTGTCTTAAAGTTTTAAAACTGGTAATATTTGTTATATTGATATCTTGTTGTATCCTAATTTGCATATTGATATCTTGTTGTATCCTAATTTTCTTTTATATATACGTTTTAAGCCTGAAACAACCTGAATAATTTTAGAGAAAAAAAGAGTCAAAGAATAGTGCATGGAAACACAGAAAATTCAAAGTGTGATGGAGAAGAAGCAAGAAGATTGCAATGAATTAAGAGGGGAATATCAGAAGGTGAGGCTGGAATTATAAATTTGGATCTTTACCCACATTTCCCCTATTGTTCTACCAAAGGAATAAAGTTTGCCTCCTAGGTATGATGCATAACAATTTGACCCAAATCTGATGGCAAAACAATACATTGCAAACCCTATATATAGTTCAGGCCTTCTCACCAAACTACTAGAATTTGAGCATTCTCCTGGCCCCACATGACTGGCAGGACTGCATTTTATGAAGGCAAATCAGAATACATGGTGCTCTAGGTTTGACTATACTGATGAAATACACTGCAGAAAATCTAAAAATTGAACTCTTCAGTTTACAAGGTCAAATCACTTCTAGTGTATGTACTAACTACAACAGCTATAGTTTCTATGTAAAAACAGATAAAAAGAACTTTAAGAACATAGGATATTAACATTAGCTACTGAGCAAGACCTCCTTTTTCTTGAATAACATTTCTTTCCATTCATCTGTGCTTCGCTGCTTTCTTTAGAGATAAAAAGTTCTTTACAATATTCTTCTAAGAGCTATTGTTATCCATTCCTATGACAATGGCTTGTTTTACCCATGGAGTAATTGTGAATTCCTTGTGGAGAAATGCTGAGATCTGTGATTACATTTTAATAAGACAGATAAAAAGAACTATTAAGCAATGTGCCAAGAGCCGTTAGTACATTTTTTGTTTTAGTAATCCTAAAATCCAAATAATGATGTATTATTTCATAAAGAGATTATACAGAAGAGATAATAATAATTTATATGGAATATAGATCCGTATTTGTATGTAGAAAAATGAACAAAATGTCAGGATAGCAGCATCAGATCTACCAATATTCAAACAAAATATCAATATTTTATTCATATACATACTGTAAAAAAATCTAATAGTATATTCTAATTAGTCTGGTGAATTGTAAAGAATTTAGAAACTATTTAAAGCCTAGAAGTCCATTTATACCAAGTGTCACCAGAATGCCAGTAACATGGTTAACATGATGAAAACATGAAAAGAAAGTTTCACCACCGTCTCTTAGAGTTTCCTTGTGTTTAAATTTAAACTGACAATGACTAAAACATGTCTTATTATTCCAGCATCCTTCACTTTGTTGACAAGATAAAGTTAAAACAGTTATAGAGGGATGAAATGATTCATGCTAGCATGTTGTATCTTTTCCCATCCTTTCTTCTTAAACTGTTTGTGCCCTTGTACTTTTTGTACAAAGTATATTGTTTGGTCTGTTTAACTCCATCTTAACTAGGTCTTCTTTTAATTACAGCAACTATATAATTTACATTTAACATTATTACTTATGCATTTAATCTTTAAGACAATTATCTTGCTATTTTTACTTTCCCACTTGTTCTTTTTTCTGATTTCTACTTCTTTTGAATTAATTGAAGATATTTTTATTAAATTTACCTCCTTTAATGTTTTTTTAGCTATACTCTTGTTTTCCCATTTTAGTGGTTGATTTAGGTTTAAAGCATATTCTTTAAGTTATTACA
This sequence comes from Uropsilus gracilis, assembly GCA_004024945.1. NCBI lineage: Eukaryota > Metazoa > Chordata > Mammalia > Eulipotyphla > Talpidae > Uropsilus > Uropsilus gracilis. Next base: position 65,904 of record PVHY01004874.1, read on the forward strand.
ATCTGTCTTCAAGTGAAATTATGCTGTCTCATCAATAGTATTAGAATCTTTCTGTCTTGCCAATTTGATACTATTCTTGACATTTTTTTCTTATACATGTTACAAATTCCATATTTATTAAATTTGTTTAAATATTTATCTATTTTGAAGATTTAATAAACTTTAAAAAAAATTTCCCCCTTGCAACTAGTTGTCTAGTATTCTTCATTCTTTTCTGTAATTCATATTCTCATCTTGTATTTTCCTTCAGCCTGGAGACCATCTTTTGAGTTTAGCTAAACCACACCATAATATTTCCATCTCTGGCATCCACTTTGTGTGACTACACAATCCACAGGGACCTTGAACTCATTTCATCCTCTTTCCCATAAACAAGTGTTAGTTAACAGCCTGCAGAGTCATTAAGTTCTTAATGTGACTCCCCCAACCACCTTTGTGTTAAACTGTGCAGTCACCTCCCAGGGACCTCCCTGTGAGAACCTAAGGTAAGACACCAGCAAAGTTTACCAGAACTGTTCGTTTTTGGTTTTAATTGAATAATTTAGACTTAGACCAGCTACTCCAAAGTAATCCATCCACAGATTCACCTGAAGGTATGTGTCCAATTCCTACTGTTCTCTCTTTGCTACATTCTGTCTCATCTCCCTGTTGTCCTGTCTCATGATTGACATGAATGATCAATTTTCTGTTTCAATTCCACTGTGGTATTTGTTGAACTTTGACTCACCATAAGGACAGCCTGGGACTTAGTTAAAAACAGTAACTTTACAGTCACAATTTCCATAACATTTCTTAGGGAGTAGTGAGCTGCCCATGAATTCTTAGTGTCTGAAATTTTTTTATATCAGTTTTATTTTTGAACAGTACTTTCACTGGCTATACTTTCATACTCTAAACAAAACTGCTCCATTGTCATTTCATTTGCATGAGTATTAGCAATTTGCTGTGTTTTTTCCTGTATATTTTATATCTTATTTCACTACTTTTAATATTTTTCTCATTATAACTATTTTTGTGTCATTTGATTGTGCTGTGCTTTTATTTCCCTGAATCTCTTGTCCTTGAGAGTTTTCAAAGATCCTTTTATTTATGAGTTACTAGTTTTCATTAAAAATGAAACTTTTCCAGCCATCACTTCTTCAAATAGTTTGTTTGCCCTCCCTTTCTCTCCAACTTTATGTATATTCGGCTTCTTGAAGTTATTTCTCTATTCACTGGTGCTCAGTTCATTATGTAATTTTTTTTTCTCCATTTTTACCCTTTATTGATCATTTACATAACAAAAAAAATCATCCCTTCACCTTCCCATTAACTTTTAATACATTCACAAAGATATGCGACTATTACCACTAATTCTAGATCATTTTCATCATCCCAAAAAGAAACCTAATGCTCCTATTTCACCCCTTCCCAGATGCTGATCACTAGTATACTTTGTGTCTTAATGGATTTGCCTGTAATAAAATTTTCACAGAAATAGCATTTGTACTAGTTCCTTATTGTACTAGTTCCTAAGCTTCCATTGCTTAGCTTAATATTTTCAAGGTTCATTCATATTGCAGCACATATCAGTACTTCATTTCTTTTTGTTGTTGAATGGCTCGTTGTATGGAATGTTTTTGTCTCTCCTTTCCTTAGTCATTGGGAATTTACATAGTTTCCACAGTAGGGCTATTATGAATAATGCTGTCATATACATTTTTGTACAAGTTTTTTGTGAACATATGTTTTCATTACTCTTGTGTATATACCCAGGAATAGACTATCTAATCATATGGTAACTGTTTAGTATTTTGATGGTGTTAAATTGTTTCAACACAGGTACACCTGTGTTCAAGCATTCTCACCAAGAGTATATGATGGCTCCAATTTTACTACTTCTTCAATTTTGGTGATGTTCTTTGAAGGACAAATTTTTTTTAGTTTTGATGAAGTTCAATCTTATTTCTTCCTTTTTTTAGTAGTTTTTATTGTCACAGCTAAAATTCATATTCTTTACTCAAGATAAAAGAAATTCCCTTTCATATTTTTTCTATTATGTAGTTTTACCTCAGAGAAATGACAAAAGACATAATAAGAAATATTTTAATTCCCCAGAACCAGAATCCACCAGAACCTAGAGGAAATATTAGTGCTAATCATGAAATATTGGAAACTTACCCTGAGACTAAGGATAAGTAAGTTTGTTCATACAAGTTTCATTTCTGTTATATATTGTACTGGAGGTTTTAACCATTTCAACAAAGAAAAAAAAACAATAAAACTCACAAATAAAATGTATATGGATCAGAATGGAAAAAGCAGTACTGTCACTATTTGTATATGCCATAATTGCATATTGAAAAAACTAAAATTATATATAAAGCATTAAAATTAACAAATGAGTGTAGTAAGTTCAGTTTATACATGGCCATCACAAAATAATGTATTGTATCTTCCATAAGCCATAGGCAAGGAAATTTAAATTTTAAAGTGCTATTAATCCAATCAAATAAAAAACACCATATTCCTAAGAATGAATCTAATGATTTCTATGCAAGACTTTTAATAGAAATCTATAAAATTATATTAAGAGAAATTAAATAAAACCTAAATTGAGAAATATACTATATGAATGGATCCAGTGTTCAACAATGTAAATATGTCAGAACTTCTTCATATGAGATATATATATTCTATGCACTATCAATCAAAATCTAAGCAGTTACCTGATAGAATTGATAAACTAATTCAATAATTTATATTGTAAAAATACAACAAAGATAATGTTGAAGAAGAGAACTTAAGAGAACTACATTTTCTGATATCAAAATATTATTAAGCTATAATAATTAAGACAGTGCAGCATGTTGTCAGGAAACACAGAGACCTGAGGAGCTAAATAAATATTCCAAAGATGAAGGTACTATGGATGCTTCATTTTTTGTAAGTTGGTAGTACAAAGCTATGGATAAAGATTACTCTTACAATAAATGACTTGTATCACTGATTATTCATGTCAGGAAAAAAATTAAATTGAACCTCTATCTTTTCTTACACAACACACAAAAATCAATTCCAGAGGGACTGTATCTTTAAATGTGATTGCTAAACTAAGAAGCTACTCATAGATAAAATAAAAGAGTATCTACATGAGCATAGGTAGGCAAAGGAGTCTGAACACTAATCTTGAAGAGAAACATAAAGCTAACTTCTTTTAAATCAGGGATCTGTACATCAAAAGACATTAGCAACAGATGACAAATGATTATGATTATTAAGTATCTTATTAAAAATAAATAATTTAAAAAACATTTTCCAACCCACCCAAAAGTGATGAGAAAATAAAAAATGTTATATTTTTTATATTACTGGACATAGTATTTCGTGTTGACTCTCACCAGAGTAAAGAAAAAGAGATAATATTGTTTAATCTCTTCTGTCTGGCAGCTTTGGCCAGGGGGTACCCAGATATTCCTGTGCCTGGGTCTCGGCGGGGTGGTGGGGAATGACCTGTCCTTGAGCCACTCCAGCCCTTTGTGGGTGGGGGGCCCACAGCCTGGGTACACTGGTACCCCACCCTTTGGTGACTTGGGGAAGGTGGGAGCTGGGCCTCTGTCTAGCAGCTTCAGGCAGGGGGTACCCAGGTATCCCTGTATACACACCTGTGCAGGCAGGGGGACTGGGCCCCTCTGGTTCACTCCCACTCCAATCAGTCCACACCAGGATTAAGAGAAATACTAATAATCCAGCTGCAGACACAGAAGAGGTACGGGGAATAAATAAAGGCCCTGGACAAACACCTCTTCTGGGCAGAACCCAAAATAAATACCAGAGAACCACCAGGCACTGGTCTGTCACACCAATTTTAGCACTGACTTAACAGAGAATTATACCCACAACATTATGGGGGGGTGGAGGGAGGATAGGGTGGAAGCCAAAATCCTGGTTCAGCTATGCCTTCAGCCAGAGCAATATGACCTCCCCTTCTTTTCCACAGGGCATGGAAGACCACAAAATATGGCAGTAACCCCACAGCAGAGCTGCAAACCAAGAGAATGGAGGTGAGCTGGGTCAACCATCTGCTGATACCTATCCCCATGAAGAAACTTCTCTATGGACAATGGTTATGATTCAGGTTCCCTAAGTCAGAGACTGGAAGCAATGAAACGGCAAAATGCAACAGAGAACAGAATGTAGGAAACAAAGAGCAAGGAGGACCAAGCACTGATAGACTGCAGTTGAGCTTGGACTGCCTGTCTGGTGCAAAGATGATACTGGAAATCTAAGCAGTATGATCAACCGTGTCCCAGGAGCACAGATACTCACCCAGGAAAAGGTCATTGATCCAGAAAAAGAAGAGACCCACAGACAATAACAATAGAGGAGTGGGGGTAATGGGGGGCAGGGGTCAGGGGGAAGGATATCAACAACAACAACCATACAAATATGAATGATATCTGAAATCTGAAAATTAAAAAAAACTAACAAAAAAGTTTTTAATCTATTATATTAGCAAAGATGAAACTAAGAAAAATCAAATCTAATACTAAACGAGTTGAGTGTTCTCCTTAACGCCAAAGAGAATTTAAATTGAGCAATTTTTCTGGAACTTATTTGGCATTGTATTTCAAAATCCCTAAAAAAAGATGCATATTTTGATCCAATAATTCCACTTCTAGAAATTTATCCTAAATAGAAAATTGAATAACTTCACAAAAACAAATATTCATCATTACAACGCTTATCTAAAAAGAAATCAGGAGGAAACCTCTAAAAGGTTGGCTAAATATTTTATGAAAATGAGACAATGTCATTATTATAATAATGGGGGATCAAATATTGGATCAAATTGGATCAAATATTGCTACATAAGGGCCGGGCACAGTGGCTCATTCCTGTAAGCTTCAGCCTATGAAGCGGCCGGAGCTTGGGATCGCGGTTCGAGTCCCGCCTGGGGCCCGTAGCAAGACCTAGTTCCAAAAAAATAGCTGGGCGTGGTGGCGCGTGCCTGTAATCCTAGCTACCTGGGAAACTGAGGCTGGGGATTGCTTGAGTCTATGGTAGCCCGGGCAACGAAAGCCTGTGGTTCCACAGGCAAAAACAGCGAGACCTAGCCTCAAAAAAAAAAAAAAAAAAGAAAGAAAGAAAGAAAGAAAAAGATTGCTACATAAGACATCTGTGGGATTTAACATATATGAAAGAAGAGGTTCTTTGGCAAACTGACAATATATACAGTGCCATTTTGAAGGAAAGCTCCAATTAATTGATGCCAAGAAAGAGAGGGAAGGAATTATCTAGCCTTGTCAGTATACCCAATATTTTAAAAGAGGCCAAGAAGTGAACTTGTGTGAAACTTCCTAACTTTGAAAAGTTGCCTATCTTAAAACCTTTCTAATTCAGTGAACACAAAAAATATGAACTATATTCAAATTGAAAGTTGAGTGAATGTACATATACATTATTAACTCAAAAGGATATATATCATCTTGTAATTATTGTTGTGAAAGTTTTTTATAATATGATCTCATTTTTGTTAAAAATGAAAGCATAGTTAGGTTCATATATAAACTTCTAAGCAGTGTCTGAAGCAACACAGATAAAATTTTTTATACATCTTTCTTTTTGCACTTCTACATCAATCATTGACATTTAGTTATTAGGAAACAAAGGCTTTTTTTAAGTTGCAAAGGAAACAGTTAATAACAGTTTAAAATTTTAATAATAAAATTAAAAATCAAATCACTGAACAAATACTCTTGTACATTAATGTAGGTAAACTAGAATTCAGTGTCAGACCTTGATTTATTACATTAGAGGTTTTAGGCTTCCTTATCTACAAAATGTTAGAGATATTACCTGCTAGCTCCACCTCAAATCCTCTTAGTATTATAAACATAATAAAAAAATAAAATTCATGTCTACCGCATTACCTTCCTAACATCACCAAAAGCTAAGTGGATGGAAGCTGTTTATTTTTTACTGCAATTCAAATCCAAAAAGGAGACAGATACTTGTAAAAATATAATATTGTGAAAAATTGTTTTGTTTGTTTTCATTATTTCACCCAGAGGTCAGACCATTGTCAAGTCTTTTTCTTTGCAGCTTCTTCATTCTTAGAATCGAAAGCTCCCACCTCCTCCACACTCCGGACCCCTCACCCAGCAAGACCCAAAGCAGTAGAGCAAAGAATGAGTAGCTGGCAACCTAATGCCAGAAGTAGCACTGGATATGGTAGAACCCATACCTTGCCTTCAAGAATATAGGTTTGACCCACTGCTCACAAATAGAGTATTTTATGAGCTGCAGTGCTGTCAATTGAAAATGCAATTACCATTACAGTGATATGTAATGGAAAATGTTTGAGCATTATCAAACCCAAAGAGTATCCTACCAAATCATACCTAATGTCAGATAAAACCTAGACTAATATTTAGTAAAAGCAGATGATATGATAAATACACAGCCTGTATAAGGCAATTCCTTAGCAAAGGAAGCATTTCACAGTGCTTTTTATATTTTGCTGTTGAAAATAAACTTTGAATATAATTTTCACTTGGTTGTAAAAGCAAAATCCTCTTCATATTTCTGTCAATTGGAGAAAAAGGCACTAAAGTGGGTCTTTTCTAAAAGCAAAGTGGTATAACATGAACTTTCAAAGGGGGGGAATACAAGTAGTTGGGTAAATACTAAGTATGTGAGGGAGTACCAGAATGAACAGCATCAACTAGGAAAGCTGTTTTCAAGGACTGGATATGAATTTCAATTTTCTTTGAGTCTGCCACCCTTTTCTTCCCCTTGCCATTTCTCCATATCACTAGGAAAGGCATAAATTTCTCCAAGCAGAAATCAAGGAGATGAAAGAGATCCACAGGTGACACCAACCAATTGACTGATGCAAGGCAAGTCTTGTTCCCATCTGTAGCACCTCTTTCTCATCAAAAGGGGTGTAGATCACTGCATCCCACTATTCCTTCTACATGCAGGCTATTGTAATATCAATAGAAATTTACCTTTAAGTGAGCTGATGAACTTTCCCAATGTGCTTTAAGATTTTGTTTATATAAGAACCCATTTACATTATTTTCCTTTTCAATTAACTCACAATAAGAACAGTAAGTGCTGTTTCATATCTTTACTCTTTCAATAATGTGCAACAGGAACATAATAGTGTTAAGAAGTCAGAAATAACTTAACACAGTAGCTATAGAAGATGTTTATGTCTGCAAAATTTCAACAATTATCTTCCTTAGATTCCCCCAAATTAGCATATTTGTTAATCAAATTAATTAGAAGCTTTTCAAAATAAAAGCAATGTTTTAAATAAATATACTTTCATAACCATAGAACATTTAGTTGTGTTGGAGGTAACAAACATATTACACTCAAGTACTTTATGAAAATATTAGGGCAAAACTGATCTTGATGCAATTAAAAATATACCTAATTAGTGGTTTGTTTCTTTGTGTTTCTGCATTTGTTAAAATTATATCATAGATATTTTGCAATCAATTAGTTATTAATTCATCATGAAGACGTTATCTGACACACACAGAATTATATCAGCTCAATGTGATGACATGGCCTTATTTGTACAATGTTTTTAATTTTTAAATTTAGTACTCTAAATTAAATTCCATCAAAGACATGACTGCCTCGCTACCCATGTCTGCCATAGAAAATGAATGCCAGACTCCCATTTTTGATGAGAGCTTCTTACAAATCTCAATCTTGAAATTTCACAACTGAATATTATTGTCACTTTAAAACTCTAATGACAACAGAGAATATACTGTGTTTTATAGTACCACATGGGTGAGTATAAGTTCACTGATCATCAGCTTTTCCATGAAGTCATAACTATTTAGTAAGCAACTATGAAAACTTTCTAAAATTTGTTGTTTAATAACTATTTTTAAGAGTTCACTAACTGAAGAATGACTTTGCTGATTTTTTTAGAAATCCTGATTATATGTTTGTCTTTTGCTCACTTTTATTTCTACTGTGGTTCTTAGGAATTTTTCTAATCTATACTTAATCTATCAAAATATCTATGTACTGGTAAAGTTGACTTCCTTCAATAATAAGCTATGTTAAGACCTCTAAATTAAAAGACAAAAGTAGAGAAGTAAATTAAACACAGCAACAGATTACAGTAAGTGCTCTTCAGAATTTCAGGTAACAAATTTGTCCCAAAATGATAAAATAATAATTTACTAAATGAATAATGCAACACAGAATAGATTTTAACAAGATCTCTGTCTCTCTCTCACACACACACACACAAAATATCTCATTTCTTTTTCACTCTAAATCTGCCTCTGTCACACACACACAGATACACATACACACACCTAATTTTGTGTGTACACACGTCTCAGATTTTGAAACACTGCTACTAAGGATTTTAATTTAGATAAATTAACTATGTTAAAATACTGACATTGTGAAAATATCTATTTATGTCCAACTCCCCACAGAGGGTCACTTTTAGTGAATTTCTAAAAGGCCTAAAGAAAGAAAATCCAGAGTCCTTGACAGTAAGGATGTCCTCAGGGTCACAGCTTTCCATTCTCCTCACCACTTTCCTTCTCCTCTATGGCTTCTAAGCTGCGCTTGCTCTTGGCATCGGCACTGCTGCTGGAGGTTTTACTCAGTCCACAAGACAAGCATGCCAGTTGGATCTGCTTCATGTTTTCTATAGCTTCATTCTTGGCATTCTTTAGCAGGTCCCCTTGGCCCTACAAACAGGTAGAAACACATATCAAAGAAAGTTATAGATCCACAACATCACCTTAGATCCTAGTACTATCGCCCACAGAGGATGATGCAGACCCAAGAGCAAGTTACTTTTAGCTCAAGATGCTTTGCTCTTCAAATCAAGAACCTCAACTGAGTCTGTGAATGAGCTGGTGGTTGCCGGCATCCATCTAGATTCCTACAGTAGGGAATAATCTTAGAGAACCCTCTTCTGCGAACAGTCAGCCCTTCCATCACCATAGGCTGAAGCTTTGCATACAGCTTTAAAAAATAATGAAAAAATAAAGTTCCTTACACATGAGGAGCAAATTGGCAATTTACTTGGGTTAGGTTTAAAAGATCAAAGGAGAATAGCAACAAAGAGACATCTAGACTATACCAATCTGAGAGTCAGTCCAATTAATTTAGTACATAATTATCAGGTAGTTATTTATAACATTCCAGAGGCATTTGGCTAGTAAGAACACATACACACCATTTGAGTGAATTCAAAAAAACTCTATATTTATCATAATTAAATTATTCATTCTGGAAAATCAACAAAGACTTTAGGGCCATCAAAATAGGCCAAAAGTAATAAATCCATTTTATTCTCTCATTAAAATAAATCTGTACAAATACTTTCTGATCCCATCCTATGTAACGATAACTTTTAATGCTTCTAGTAGCAGCCCTTAACTATAATAGGATGATTAACTTGGGTTTTGCCTATTACCTTTGTTACAATGAACTTAATTACTTCGATAATGGGATAGGATTTTAGAAGCAAACATGGAAGTTGTATTTTCTAACCTTCTCAAGAAGCTGATCCTGATGACGATAAATGACTGAGCCAGAACCCTATTACACTAAAAACTAGAGACTTAATACTGCCACATATAGACTTTCTAAGGGAAACACTCACTACACCAGTAAATTTGGGGAGTCTATTCTTAAGAGTGTGGACTAATAAGGCCCCTCTGGACACCCAAACACAAAGGCATATCCACTTTGAAAAATACAGTATTAATAGTAATAGTAGTGTTAATATTGATACATCTCAAGTACCTGTTCTATGCAGACACTCTCCTTTGTGCTTTACCCATGTTTGTTCATAGAATTAAACACACCCCTCTGACATCAGCACTATTCTTACTCTGTTTACCAAGGTGAGAAACTGAGGCCCAGAATGGCCCTCCTCAGAGTCATACTGGGGCTAAATGGTAGAGCTGGGGCATATGTCAAGCCTAGAGGTTGGCTCCAGTCTGATGCCATTCTGATGTGGCATCTCATGAAGACAAGACATGTACTTTCCACAAAGCCCATTAGAGTCTCTGATTCACTGTTACTCGTGGAAACAGCACAGATAAAAAGGCAATCATTCCCAACACAGCATAGTTTGATAGAACTTAGAGATGGGCTATACAGAGTTAAGGCAATCCTGTGTGCCAAGAACATATACTGGCTGAGACAAAAGTCAGGGTTTCTTACTTTTGCTTTTAACACTGCCAAGTTCTCCCTGGGGAACTTTCTCTTTCGCAAAAATGATGAAAATATTCCTGTACTTTTCTCACAGTTCTAAAGACTAAAGAAAATCTGTTGAAATGGTGGAGGTGGGTTAAAATTATTGCTAAGGTGATTTGAAAAAGAGTCAACATGGTCTGTACTATATATACTATATACTAGTACTACTACAATAAATAGTTTGGTACTATATATATTTTAACATAAATTTTACAAACTTGTTTAAAATGTATCTACAAGATTCTGTTTCACAAAGACATTCTCATTGGTTTTTACAACGATACAGATTCTAAAAGCAGACTATTAATAAGAGATCCTATTTTCTAGTATTACTTTTTAAGTGCTCCTTTTCTTTTTAGTTTTGAAATCTTAGAGTATTTTTAAAGCATCACAAAAGCAAAACTGGCATCTTCGCTAATTGTAAAAGAATAGTGAAGCATGCAAAATACCACGCTGGATACTATTAATGTGTAATGTTCTCAAATGCCCTGTCCTACAGCAGGTTATGCAACATATCTAATTAATCAGTCAGAATGTCAGCTCATTGGTTCTGAGAGGTGGCATCCAAGCCTAAATGCCAGACTGTGCCTGTTCTGGTAAATAGATGCCAGTCTCTCCTGAAAACAATGGCCAATCTGAGCAAACAGTTTGTGCCAGGACACAAGAAAACTACATCATCTCCTTATAACCGGGAGACAACACGTCCTGGCTGCACAATTCAGGCAGAAAAAAAAATAAAATAGAAAAATCAAACTATTAACTAAGAGAAAAAATAAAAGACTAAGTTATGTGGTATTTATGTTAAATTTTGTTCTCTCTTTTTGGTGGAGGAATTGAGGTCATCTTTCTATCAGTGGTTCGAAGAATTAACTGCCTGAGTCCCCCTGATTAAAAAACCAAATTCATTCCTAGAAAAAAAGTAAAGAGGTTGAAGATTTTGGTTAAAAAGTGTCATCCTGTCATTCCTTTGTAGTGCTCACTTTTCCTCATTTTATGGGCAGCTAACTCTCCTCATGAACTAGCATCCCTCTTCTCTGTCACATTCCCTTAAGTTCTTACTAACTAGTCAGCTATATATCAGATCTCCTCCCTCCAAACATTTATGTCCAGTACCTTTTCCCAAAAGATGTATTAAGTGTTCACCTCTTCTGTGCCATTTAAAGGTATTAAGGTATGGTATGTATGTAAGGGTTATTATTGTTAAAGAGCGTTTTAAAACAATATGATCAACAATTCTCTAACAGAGATCTTAAGAAAGGCAGAGAAAAGAGACATTCGGGTGAATTGATTTTACTTGGTGATATATTAATTGAAATGTCTCTTGGGCACTAAAGAAAATCTGGGGTTGTTTGGAATGGAAATGGAAAGGGAAAATGAACACACAATTTAGCCACTGAACTCAACTTGAAAGAAATGTTAAGTTGTTGCCAAGGATCTACTACACAAGCAACCTTGGGGGATTTATAGTTTCTTTCCTCTGGTACTACAAATGCTTGGGGGTGGGGGGGCATGAGGACAGCTTTACCCCAAGGAAAGTAAGAGTAATGGAGATGATCTCAGTCAGACTGATGTTGATGGGACAACAGGCTGTTCAAAGGTCTCAAGAGCAAAAGCACCTACAACCTAGCCTCCATTGTTATTTGGTTCCCTGATGTAAGAGTCCATAGAAATCCCAAAATAATGAAAGAGTAACACTTAAAAAAAAAAGAAAAAGAAGAGCAACATTTAGAATTAAAAAAAAAATAGAAATCACCACAAAGACTTTGAGGTTTGAAATACACACACACACACACACACACACACAGACTCACACGGTAGGGAGGGGGTTGATAAATGGTTTTTAAGAAAAGAAACATGCATTCATAATCAACTGCATTAAAATGCCATTAAAATACATCTTCCAGAAATCAAGAAATACCTATGTGATTAGAATTATTAATTACGGTACCATACAATACCAACACAATTTTTACTACTCATAAACACATTACTGACAATAAAATATTATCACACCACTGAACATTGTATATGCTAAGTGTAAACCAATTAGCACATATTATCTCATTATGACATAACCACAAAGGGGGTTAGAATTATGATGTAAGCTATTAGTTACATATTTGTAAGTTATCCACTAGTAAAAGGTTTTATAATCTAGCGAAAGACATTTAGAATATCTTGTTCTTACTGAGAAATGCAGTTTCCCCCACTGTTTGAAAATAGTTTTGGCTACAATCTGGCAGAGAGCTCATGAAAGATGTCTGTGGCCCCTTCACACCCTCATTTCCCACGAAACTGCACTATTTCTTGTGATATTAGTGCACAAAGAAGCAGACAATCATGATGGGTGTCCTTGTCATATGTGAAGGAAATGCGTGGGTTGCCTGAACATACCCCAAATATTTAAAGCTGCATTTTGAGACTCTGGGAATGGAAAGACCCTAACATATACACAATATGCACATAAACAAATTCAGCTCTGTCTCCAAGCAGATTTCTATGGCTATTTTACAGATGTAGACTGATTCCCCTGATAGTCTGTCCTTGTGAGAGTCCATTACCACAACTAGAGTCACCCGCAGATACCACAGTAAAATCAGCCCCAGAAACCATTATGGCATGAGCTGTGTATTCTTCCCAGCCACCTTTCAGTAGACAAGACCATCCTAACAAAGACTGCACTGCTGCTATTTTACTTATTAGAAAACCATACTTTGGAGGGAATCCTTGAATTATCTGAATTATCTGAAAAAATGTTTTGTTGTTCAAACAATGTAGTAAAAAACTGGGCATAAGAGCTAAAATGATAGGTCTACAAAGTAGGAAAAAATAGAAAGAAAAAGTGCTGGCAAGAATGTGGAGAAAAAGTAACCCTCTTACACTGCTGGTTGGAATGTAAAGTGACCCAGTCACTATGGAAAGATATGTGGTGATTCCTCAAAACACCAAACAAGGATCTATCATATGATCCAGCAATTCCACTCCTAGGAATCTACCCAAATGATACAAAAACACTAATTCAAAAAGAAACCTGCACCCCTAGTTTAATGCAGTACTATTTATTATAGCTAGCATATGAAAACAACAAAAATGCCCACAAAAAGATGAATGGATCTAAAAGATGTGGTATATATACATAATGGAATACTATTCAGCAATCAAAGAGATAAACTCATGCCACTTGTGGTAACATGGATGGAGCTGAAATGGTTTACGTAGAGCAAAACTAGTTAGGAGAAAAAAGATAAAGGTTGGTAAAAATACACAACATCGTGACTATTATTAACAATGTTATACTTTATACTTGAAAATTAATAATGAGTAGATCTTAAAAGATCTTATCAAAAAGAAAAATAAGTGAGTTGATAGTTATGTTAGCTAACCTTATTTTAATATTTCCACACTATATGCAAATAACAAATCATCATATTGTATTGCTTATAAACTGACAGTGTCTTATGTCAATATAGCTCAAAAAGCTGGGGAAAAAATCATACAATAAGAAATTAACAATAAGGATATTTTTCTTATGATTGATATCATCATCTTCTACTTTTAGGATACAGTGGAATTGACAGTACCATGCACTGTCCATAATAACAAATAAAGTATCAAATTAAAACCTATATTTCACTTTCCAGTTTCTTTCAATATTATACGATTCATAGTAATATAGTACAGTAAATAGAATTCCCAGGGAGAATAAATACAGTAGCTACAGTGGTGACAACAGGAACTGTTAACAATGGGTAGTGAATGCATTAATCAATAAAATAGTGTATTGAGATGCATTTGTTGGCCAGCACTTAAAAAAGAAGTATGGAATTTAATGTCTCCAATTCCCATTTCTTGTCCTACATTGTTCTAAGCTATTAATGTGTGAGTTTAGGAATACTGGTGGTCTTCAAACATTTTCTAGCTACCAGAATTCTGTCTTTGGCGCATGGTTCTCAAGCCTATAAAATCACAGAAACACACAGTGTATTTAGTTCAAAATGAAACTAAGCTTTCTATAAATATTGGTGTTTTAATAAAGAGATACATAATTTCTAAAATTGTGGTAAATATGTGCATGCCTTTTCCAGCTGCTTTCTGTTAGGAGTTTCTGGTATTTATAACATATAAAATAAAATAAATAATTTCTTTTTAAATAAATAAATATTTTGTAAAGATCCCTTATTTACATAAAGTGAAATTCATAGATAATATAACTTAGTTATATACATTATTGAAAACTAAGTAGATATTGTTTCCTAGCTATAATTTAAAGGGAAAATAAGAGAACAATCATTTCAAATAAAATATGTATTGCAATATGTAAATGCCCAGGTAGGCAAACAAAATCATAATGAAGTAGGCAGACGTCTATATTAACTTAATATGACTATATTTAAATTTTTAAAAGATAAAGTAAGGTGCTATTTTACATACACACACTAGGAAAATAATGGTACAGATGTATCAGACTCACTGGTACAAAAACAAATAATGTCAAAATTCCAGGCTTCCTTGCATATAATAAAAGGAATAATCTTAATTAAGGTAGAAATAACATGCAAGATAAGATAAATAATCTCATAACAAAGAGTAAATCTGATCATCTCAGAAGTGAGGCCATAATGTCCTAACAAGTTTGTCAAACCTGAAAGGACATTTTTCTTGTGATTGATACTATCAGCTTCTACTATGTAGGATACAGTGGAATTGACAATATCATGAACTGTCCATAATAACAAATAAAGTATCAAATTAAAACCTATATATCACTTCCCAGTTTCTTTCAATATTACTATTTATAATAATATAGAACAGTAAATAGAGTTCCCAGAGAGAGTAAATTACTCAAAGATTTTAGAAATAATGTTTTGTTCATTTATGTGCTGGGTTACTGGGTCTTTCATATAACTTCTTGTGAAAATGAAAATAAACATATCATTTACTAAAATACTCCAATATGCATTTTAGAGAGTTGAGTCATC
Source organism: Uropsilus gracilis (assembly GCA_004024945.1). Lineage (NCBI taxonomy): Eukaryota > Metazoa > Chordata > Mammalia > Eulipotyphla > Talpidae > Uropsilus > Uropsilus gracilis. The sequence continues at coordinate 81,125 of PVHY01004874.1, forward strand.
TAAGACTTCAGAAAGTCTTAGGAGGCTCAGAGTAATTCATTATGCTGCACAGTCTTGCCAAATTAAGGACCTCCAACGCTCCTGGCCACTCACACTCATGGTCAAAAAAATCTCCCAAGTCACCACCAGTTTTCAAAAATACCTTCTTGGGATTAGTGCCATGTTCACTGAGAACTACCAGCTAAAATGATAGGATAGTAAGCACTGATGCTTCCTGCCCACAAAGAACTGAAGTCTAATTAGTGAACTGGGCACAAATCAAAAATCACAGAAATTATGTCTATCATGAGTTGTGCTATGTCCCTAAAGAAAAGAGATGTAGCTCTGTGAGGGCATATAGTCAGGGGATGGAGCAAGTCTTTCCTGTGAAAGTGAAAACTGAACATAGATTTTGAAGATAAAGAGATACCTTCATTCCTTTGTTGGTATCTTCCAGTCAGTGAAAAACAAAGTCTTTTGACTCTTGCCTTCAGTCTCACAGATGCAGATATAGATAATATGGGAGAGTGTTCTAGAAGATACCAAAAGCACCAAAACTGACTAATACACCCTATTATTCCTTATACGTTATTTACTTAAATACTTTGTGTGCTTGGAATGTATAGCTGAAATTTATATCATTTTGTTCATCTAAGAGTTCATAGTAATGATTTCAAAATTTTAAGAAACTTGAAGGACAGTTATAGTATTTTCTGAATTTACAGATTATAAATGAACTCAATAAAGCTAAAAATATATTGCCCAGATTTACAAAGAAAATAAATGTGAAAAAATTCTTGCTTTCCAGAACTGTAGATGCTTTTTTTTCACTGTACTATATTTCTTTTCAATGAATACATGCAATATACCTACTAGATTATAGAAATGTAGAAAAGAAAATCTAGTCTAAAACCAACTTGTTTTTAAAAAGAAAAAATCCCTTAATAGCATCCCACCAATGATTCAGACATAAATATTACTTTTGTGCTGATATTTTGATGTCTCATGTTTGCCCTCAATGTGAGTATAAAGTTTGAACTTTAGTCCTATCAATCTGAGTCAAATTTTCATATAACTGAGATAAGAAATTAATGATAGAAGATTCATGAGTAGAGGGAAGTGTGGAGAAGATAATTCGTTTACATTTAAAAGATACCATCATAAACCTTAGTAGATCAGATCCAAAAAGAGATTATAAGAGAATTAAATTCATTACAGGCACCAGGCAAACATTTTAAAGGATGCTATTAATGTGACAACTCATCAATTTGTTCTCAGAGCTCTGGAATATGGGTTTTTCTTGCCCCCAAAAACCTCACAATTATGATGGCTGCCCAGGACGGTAGCACACACAATCTCAAGAACAAAACTCCAGAAATGATAAGGAAACATATCACCACATTTCTCTCATAGAATAGCATTTGGTTTACAGGCTTTGAACTGTAATCACATTGCTACAGTGGAGGCAAACATATAGTCATATAGTGTGGTCTCCATTGTCAGTCTTCCTGGGTTCAAATCCTGGTACCATCACTTAACTTTTTGACCTTGGGCAAAGTTACTCACTGACTCAGTATTCTCAACCATAAAATATGGCTATACTAACTGCACCCATCTCTGGGCTTATTTGTGAGATTGGACAAGAGTTATTTACAGGATTACCTGGCATATGTGGCAAATTCTCATGACTTTTAGCTTTATTATTATTATTGTGTAAGCAGAAAATTAAAAGGTTTCACTAAGTGCAAGAATGTCTTACTATCAGTAATGATAAGTTACAAATGTCTTACTGTACTTTGTGTGAGAAACAAAACCCACTAAAACAACAAGCTGGCAGAGAGAAGGAATAAACTGTTACTGAGAATAAAACTCAGGATTGATCATCCATCAGTCCTATTCAAGACCATTGAATGCTTAAACCAAAAAGAGTAACAATTACATTGATGTGGTAACTTCCCTTGGGGAAGCACAGAAGGCTCACACCTCCTAAGCTTATTTTCTTATTTGTAATTTAGAGGTTACAACATTGTTCAGTGTAAAACACTGAAGCACTGCTCATGACTCAAATAGAAAATTTTAAACAGCTGTTTCATTTCAGCCAGATGAGAAAGTAAAAATGAACTGAAATCATCTGTCACCAAAAGAAATTAATGACAAACATTATCTTTTGTGACAGACCCGTTACATTTCTGAAGATACCATAAGATAGTTTCCTGTAAGGGTGCTCTGTTTAAGAAGCCATCTGTCTGCTTTGGGCAAATGACTTTGCACCTAATCCACTTACAGAAAATGTCAACAAAATTGCTTCAACACCAGTGAGCTGAATAATAGAAAACCCTGAGTTTAACTTTAAAAATATGATTCAACTGCAGAAACTCTTATGAATTTAGGTTCGTGAGATGATATTGGTATCCTGAGAATTCTCTTGCAGGCCTTTTGACAAAAGAACCACCCAATAAAATGAGAACTCACTGCCTGTTGACTGCCCTAGTCTCTGTTCTTTCCTTCCCATTATTGTGATCACTGTCTTTATGTCAACAGATCTAATAAGAGGGGACAGACGATTAATATCAATCTTAGCAAGGTGACAAAGGTAATTAATTGCATTTCAAATGAAACATTTGTAATGGATGGTCATCAGCAAAATCACAAAAAAGACTCTTTAAAAGTTCCAGTGTCTCAAATTAACCTCCCTTGGATAATAAATCTTGAGTTCCTAGCACTATCATGAGTACCATAAGTCACACACAAAAGGAATACCATAAGTCACACACAAAAAGAAACTTCTACTTAGTCAACTCAAGTTATTTCCATTTTAGAAAGATCGTTTGCAACAGTTTGAAATATGAAGGCTGCTCTGCACCTCAGAATAAAGGTTATAGAAGCAGTTACTAATTTTAGAAGGATATTTTTAAAGTGCATTCTGATAAAGTTTGGGAAAGTTTCACTTTAAGAAAGTACTGGCTATCTTGCCTAAAGGTTGACCATGTCATCTACCAAAAAATAAACCTGCACAGAATTAGTATGTAGGTACAATAACAACCGACAACAGAGTGAACTGATGGCAGATGCCTTCAGCTGCATGACCACCTCCCCCATGCTACGGGTTTCAGTAAGCAAATGATTTTTCATGACATCTGGTCCTGTGTTGCTCGACTCCAGGGGCACCATTCACTTTTTCTCCTGTGTGCATGGCCCTGTGGCCAGATGACAGCTCCAGTGCATCTGGTCTAGACATGTCCTTTACCAAGGACATATACTCTTGATTTTCTGCAAAATCACTACATTTAAACAGGCTGAAACTGTTCCCTTTGGAATGCATCATGGTCTGCGTGGGGCTAGCCCATCCAATAGCCCTGTAGGCACCCAGTCACCCTGGTATGCTTCTAGGTCCAATGTCAGTGGAAGTAGCCAAATAGCCTTTAATTAGACATTGTCGAGAAACAACCGCTTTGTCCCTTCACTCAATGAGCCCTTTCGTTTTTTGGTACATCTAATTGACACACAATATTATTTTAGTTTCAGAGTACAACATGAGTCATTTTCTTTGATAATAAGGCTGAAGGCAGCTATCAAATGAAATATGCTCCTTATTAACAATCAAATCAAGAAGCAGCCAACTCAGCTATCTCCACAATGACTGGATATTCGCTCACTGATGAGGGAGTCACTGTTGGTGCCATAAATCCAGCAGGGCATTTAGTAAAACACCTGACTACTGTTAGTCCAAGGAAATGTCAAAACCTGCTCTCTCTGGTCTGAGGAAACTCAAATTTCAGATCTCAAACTAGAATCACCCACAACATCAAGATATACATTTTCCTCCAATGTTTATATCTATTCTAAAAATTGCTCTACACAAAAGTTGAAACAATAGCATTTACATTTACAAATTATTCATATTAAGTAGGTTTAATCAATTGATTTAGTTCTATCTATCTATTTATGTGGTTCACCTTAAATACCTCATGAAAATAAGGTATTTAGATGAAAATTAGGACATTCTGTATAACTACAGTATTACTACACTTAGGAAGTTAGCATTCATTCATTAATTTTTCTTATAAGCAGTACATATAAATTTTCCCCAAATTTCCCAGAATATATTTTGTACATTTTTTAAAATACAGAATCTAGAATCCAATCAGGGTTCATCAGCATGTTTAAAAGGTAACAAATCATCCAGTTAAATAACATCAGAGTAAAAGCACAAGTAACAGACAAGTGCATGGGGAACCCAATAGCAAGTTAATAGCTGTTCAGGCCACTTCCTGGAAATATACACATGACCCATGTCACTCCTGTCCACTGCATAGAAGAGGTATCATTAAATCATCACATACAATCATCACAAAAATCCTTCTGAATATCAAACACCATCATTCATACCTATTTTTAAGTTAACTCTATAAATTCATGTATTTATTATAATATACACCATAATACAGATATAGCTGGAAAAATTCAGCACATTCATCCAAACCACTCAATTTTGTATGGTGCTGATGCCTTCCTAAATGATCTTCTTATTCAGGCCTCAGAATCCTTCTTAGAATAGATGAACTTGAAACTCAAACTATTGGAAACTAATAGTAGAGAACATTGTTTCAATGCCAATATTTAAGTAGCTGATATTTCTTTAGCTTTGGCTACACAGAGCAAAAAAACACATTTCAGAGAACTTTACAGTATCACCATGTAGAAAATCCAGACTCCATCCGTGGGATCCTGTTTGCATAGACCTTAGCTAACAAAGACAGAGGCAAGCAGATCTTGAACAGCGGTGGCCCTGCTCTGTACTGTGACGACCTACCTTCCAGGCTACCACTGAGCAATCAGCCAATAACTGGCCAGTGATCTATGAGCCAGCTAGAATCCAGGCAGCAAAAATAGTAATTAAGCTAATCAGATCAATCCTCTCGAAGTGGGCCTGGGAAATCAAAGAATCTTCTTCAGTGAGTGGCCAGAAGAAAGAGATACTAGAAAACAGAAGAAAGAGAAAGGAGAGCGCTAATACTTCCAAGACCACAGCAGTGGGGTGAAAATCTGCAAATCCTTGTTTCTGAGAGAGAAAAAGAGTTCCCTAAAGTCTGCTCACACTGCCAGAATCTTCCAGCCTGAGACCCCATGAGGCTGCCCACACTGTGGCTGCTCTACTTCACAGGAACTGTTCCCACTCTGGCTCATTTGAGTCCCTGTTCCCTGTAACTCAGAGAAATGTTTCGCTTTCTCTTAAAAGAGAAGTGGCAAGTCTGTCACTCTTTTAATTATGCCCCTTGATTGGTTGATAACCAAGGCAAAACAAGGTCTACACATGCTTTTGTGGCAGCCAAAGCTTCCTAAGTGTCCTATAAAGAAAGAATCAGTCAAAAGAAGAAAAAAGACAGGGATTATGGGAATGAATCAGCTGTGTGACCTTGGGGGTATCACTAACTTCCGAAGGCTACAGTTTCCTTCTCTAGTAAACATGAGGATTGACTGAGATATTTTTGAATTCACTTTATACATAAGCTGAAAGTCTTTTATTAATTAGGGTTCAGTTTTAAATCACTGTTAAAATTCATCATTTACTTAATTCAAATGAAAGGCTACAGGAAAGAGATAAGGATGCAATTAAAGTGCATGGGTACAGGAAGAACAGAACAGGACAGGAATATGTGGTAAAGACACCCATCCCTGTCAAGGATGGAGAGGCAGGAGAAGGAGCCAGGGTCAGTGAAAGCAGCCAGCCAAGGGCTGAGGCACAGATCAGAGCACCTTGATGCAGTATGTAAACACAGGGGGAAGGGGGTAGTCTGGGCAGAAGCTCCAGGGAGCTGGTACAAGAAATGATTTTTTTCCCATTAATATTTTTTATCATTTTTTATTAATATTTATAATGTTAATAAAAAAACCAACTTGCACTAACTCTTTCTGTTATCGGGGGATAGGGACACCCCCGTTTAAATTCCTCCTTCCTATGGGTTCTCCCGCCTGCGCGCAGCAGCTGCTCAGATATCAAACCTTAACAACTAGGATAGACAAGAGCTTTATTTACAGATACGGAAAAAAACCAAACCGAAAGATTCCACACCCTCACAAATGTTCCAAACGAACAGAGCCCCACTTCTGCTCCTCAAGGAGCTTCGTGGGGTTTACCTCAGTCTTAGGGCACTTTTGGTTGGAAATGCCAGGACCTTGACTCCCAATCCTGTTGCTCCAGTTGGCAACAGATGAATCCAACCAACATAGGCGGGGCTCAGACGGTCTCCCAAAGGCAGGCCTGTCCGAGTGTCACCGTGGCTCCGCACTTCACCCGGGTCACCTCTCCTCCGCCTTCACACAGGTCTTGCTCCTCAGGAACCAAGTGCTGGGGAGGTCAGGAAGCTCCAGAGGACCCAGCCGGGTCCTTCTTCCGAGGCCCCAAACCTCCGCGCCTGATCCCAATCTCCAGGCTGTCGCTCTCACTCCACTCTCCACGCTCCTCTCCAAAATTCTGTCCCTACACTCTACCTCCCCTCTTTTTTTATCCTTCTCCCTGCTTCCTATTGACCATCCCCCCTTGGTGTGTTACCTCCCTTTTCCCTCTGGGCCGGACTTCGACCTCAGGACCCTACATTATATAACCCCAGTCTGCCCTGGTTACTTTTAGAGTAACCACTTTACTCTCCAAGGGGGGAACTGGCCTCAGGCTAGTTTTAGTCTCTGTTTTTCAGATGCAGGTGTCTGCAATGCCCATATTTGGAACTGGGTTCATCTTTGGGTCCCGCCTTCATTCCCCCATCTTTGTTTTAAATCCAACATATCTATGTTGGTCCAAAATAACCCAATGCCTTATTTAGCATTACATATAATAACATTATGCCAAAAGGGAGGTAACACACCAAGGGGGGATCTGGCCTCAGGCTAGTTTTAGTCTCTGTTTTTCAGATGCAGGTGTCTGCAATGCCCATATTTGGAACTGGGTTCATCTTTGGGTCCTGGCTTCATTTCGACTATAAGTTTTCATGTCCCAACCAGATCATCTGATTCCTCCGAGTACTGAGTTTTTAGAAGAGTTAGAAGTGAACACAAAAATGGAAGTGGCATTGATTTTCTCCTTGGTATTAGAAGCTATAAGTACATCATTTTTCATTGACTTTTATTCCACTTAGATTAGTATTTTTAAATGAGCCCATATAAAGACATAGACCCCCAAATTTGATTCAGATGCTAATAAAGACAGAAACAATCCTTCCCCCCCAACAATTACATTTCGAAAATTATATACAAGGTGTTTTCTTCCAACAAGGTTGTGAAGCCGGGACCCAAAGATGAACCCAGTTCCAAATATGGGCATTGCAGACACCTGCATCTGAAAAACAGAGACTAAAACTAGCCTGAGGCCAGTTCCCCCCTTGGAGAGTAAAGTGGTTACTCTAAAAGTAACCAGGGCAGACTGGGGTTATGTAATGTAGGGTCCTGAGGTCGAAGTCCGAAGTCCGGCCCAGAGGGAAAAGGGAGGTAACACACCAAGGGGGGATGGTCAATAGGAAGCAGGGAGAAGGATAAAAAAGAGGGGAGGTGGAGTGTAAGAAGAGAATTTTGGAGAGGAGCGCGGAGAGTGGAGTGAGAGCGACAGCCTAGAGATTGGGATCAGGCGCGGAGGTTTGGGTCCTCGGAAGAAGGACCCGGCTGGGTCCTCTGGAGCTTCCTGACCTCCCCAGCACTTGGTTCCTGAGGAGCAAGACCTGTGTGAAGGCGGAGGAGAGGTGACCCGGGTGAAGTGCGGAGCCACGGTGACACTCGGACAGGCCTGCCTTTGGGAGACCGTCTGAGCCCCACCTGTGTTGGTTGGATTCATCTGGTACCAACTGGAGCAACAGGATTGGGAGTCAAGGTCCTGGCACTTCCAACCAGAAGTGCCCTAAGACTGAGGTAAACCCCACGAAGCTCCTTGAGGAGCAGAAGTGGGGCTCTATTCGTTTGGAACATTTGTGAGGGTGTGGACTCTTTCGGTTTGGTTTTTTTT